>PGTU02010429.1:0-10437 GCA_002896215.2 Cicer echinospermum | reverse complement strand
AAAGAAAAAAAATTTATTCTTCTTTTAAAACAATAACGTAATGTAGCGGTATGTGAACAAGACAGATGGACACGACGGTGAAATAATCTGTTAAATTATTTGCTCGTACGTTGTCGGATATGTCGCGACACAAAGGCCACCCACGATTGAGAGTAAGTAATATGGTGCGGCGAGCGAGGATGAATTTCATCCGGCGGCCGCGACCATTAATTCTAATCCTAAGGGCGAAAACATTTATCTGTTGTTATGATTTTTTTTAATTGATAAAGACGTATTATGAATATTATATTACAATATGATGAAATTTATTTTTTCGGTCTATAAACATCAATTAGTTATATTTTTTATTATTATTTTTTGTGTTGCAAAGAAAACAATTTTAGGATTAAACGATTCTTTAAAAAATAAAAGCTTTACACATGAGTTTACTTTTTACAAACAGGAAAAAAAATAGAAAGCGAAATAAAATATAAAAAAAAAGGAGGCAAAAACAAAACAAAAGACTAATAAGCAGAAAATTAGAGAGGGAAAAAAAGAATATAAGAAAAATGATACCTTACTCCTAAATTGTTGTTTTGCTAGACCGATTGTTTCAAGACCAGATTTTTTCCTTCTCTTTTGCCAACTAATCTCTCTCTTTTTTATGTGCTCTCAATTTGTGTTTTCAATTCCCCTTTTGTCTTCTTGTGGCCGACTATTTATAGACTTTTGGGTATAGATTTCAAAAGACAAAAGAATAATTGTCAATTGATTACCATTAATCTATTTTTGTTGGTTTCTTTTCTTTTAATTGGCCACAATTATACCGATTCTTATTGCTATTGATTCATTTCTTCGGTTTTCTTTTCTATTCAATTGATCACCATTATTCTGATTTTTATGATCATCAATCAATTTCTTTTCGGTTTTTTTCATTTATTTTGATCATCTTTGCATCGATTTTTATGACCATCAATTCATTTCTTTTCAATTTTCATTTATTTTGATCATCTTTGCATCGATTTTTATGACCATCAATTCATTTCTTTTCAATTTCCTTTATTTTTATTTCTTATTATTATTTTTATATTTTTAGAAATAGTTTGAAACAAAATTAGAGGCAAACGAAGAACCGAAAACATCTTGTGATGTTAAAAAGCTTATTCCAAATTATTTATTATTTTTATATTTATCATATATATTTACATATTATTATATTATTGATTATTATTATTTCCCTTTTTTTTAATAAAAAAGTAAAAATGGAAAAATAGGTGTCAACAGCTGCCCCTCTTTACTTAGAATTTACTTGAGAATCAAAGTAAAAATAAGTAAAGATAACAAATTCTAATTTTGTCCGAAAAAATAATTTTTAGAAGAATTCGTTTCGTTTTCCCGACTTCAAGATGCGAGTCATTTTCTCGGCTTCGGGTGCGAGTCGTTTTCCCAGCTTCAACATGTGGGTCGTTTTCTCGGCTTCTAGGTGCGAGTCGTTTTCCCGGCTTTAACATACGATTCGTTTTCTCGGCTTCGGGTGCGAGTCGTTTTCCCGGCTTCAACATGCGGGTCGTTTTCTCGACTTCTGGTGCGTGTCGTTTTCTCGGCTTCAACATGTGGGTCGTTTTCTCGGCTTCGGGTGCGAGTCGTTTTCCCGGCTTCAACATGCGGGTCGTTTTCTCGGCTTCGGGTGCGAGTCGTTTTCCCGGCTTCAACATGCGGGTCGTTTTCTCGGCTTCGGGTGCGAGTCGTTTTCCCGGCTCCAACATGCGGGTCGTTTTCTCGGCTTCGGGTGCGAGTCGTTTTCCCGGCTTTAGACAAAACCATGATACTTTCGTCTGGGAATTCACATTGCATTGATTTATAATCATCAACAGGTTGATTAGCTAGATAATTTGCCAAGGCACTCCCTTTGATGGCTTTCTAAGTAACATATGTAATATCATATTCTGATAACATCACCTGCCATCGAGCAATTCGCCCTGTGAGAGCGGGCTTTTCAAAAATGTACTTGATTGGATCCATTTTGGATATCAAATAAGTTGTATGGCAAAGCATGTATTGCCTCAAGCGATGAGTCGCCCAGGCTAAGGCACAACAAGTACGTTCTAACATTGTATATCTTGTTTCGACATTTGTAAATTTTTTACTTAGATAATAAATGGCATGCTCCTTTTTTCCTGTTTCATCATGTTGCCCCAGTACGCCTCCCATGGCCCCGTCGAGGACTGTAAGATACATAATCAAGGGTCGGCCCAGAACTGGTGGGGCTAGAATTGGAGGATTTTGCAAATACTGTCGGATTTTTTCAAATGCATTTTGACATTCTTGGTTCCACACAACTGTTTGATTTTTCCGTAAAAGTTTAAATATCGGTTCACAAGTAGCAGTTAGTTGTGATATAAATCTTGAAATATAATTTAGTCTCCCAAGAAAACCGCGAACTTCTTTTTCTGTACTCGGGGGATGCATTTCTGCAATGGCTCGAATCTTATCGGGATCAACCTCTATTCCTCTCTGACTAACCACAAATCCCAATACTTTGCCCGATCTCACCCCAAAAGTGCATTTGGAGGGGTTGAGCTTTAGCTTAAACTTTCTAAGTCTTTTGAAGAGTTTCTTTAGATCAATAATATGTTCTTCTGTTTGTGACTTAGCGATCATGTCGTCTACATAAACTTCGACCTCTTTATGTATCATGTCATGGAATAGGGTTACCATAGCTCTTTGGTAGGTCGCTCCAGCGTTCTTCAGACCAAAAGGCATTACTTTGTAACAAAATGTTCCCCAAGGAGTGATGAAAGTCGTTTTTTCCATATCTTTAGCTGCCATCTTAATTTGATTATACCCAGAGAAACCATCCATAAAAAAGAAGAGTGAATGGAGAGCCGTATTATCAACCAAAATATCGATGTGAGGTAACGGGAAATCATCTTTAGGACTAGCTTTATTAAGGTCCCTATAATCGACACACATTCGTACTTTGCCATCCTTTTTTGGCACTGGTACAATATTGGCTATCCATTGGGGATAATTTGCCACAGCGAGGAATCCTGCGTCAAATTGTTTTTGTATTTCTTCCCTGATTTTTAATGACATATCAGGCTTCATTCGCCTTAATTTTTGTTTCACCGGAGAAGAATCGGGTTTTAAGGGCAATCTATGCTCCACTGTGCTAGTATCCAATCCAGGCATATCCTGATAGGACCAGGCAAAAACATCTTTGTATTCATGTAAGAGTTGGATTAGTTTGTGATATACTTCTTTCTTTAAGATGGTGCCAACCTTAATTTCTTTCCTTCCTTCTTCAGTCCCTAGATTAACAATTTCTATCGGTTCCTCAAAGGGCATGATACCCTGAGTTTCCCGTTCTACTGCTCTTAACAAATCTAGAGGGGGTTCATAATCTTCTTCATTATCTTTTTCTGTTTGACTAACAAGATGGTTAAGATTATGCAACGAGATCTTAGTACAGTCGTCTGTGAATAAACTAATTCCCAAATCTGAGGATATCGGAAGGCTAAGGATAAGGGAGAAAGAAGAAAGAAGAGAGAAAAAAAAAATTAAAACAATACAAAAAGAAATTTAAAAAATGTGTTTAAAAAAAGGGCGAGGAATGAATAACGGTAGTACATATGAAAGTTGAATAAGAAAAATGAACAATAAGGAAAACCACAATATAGAGAATGCAATTTATTGCAATTTCAAAGTATTTGGAGAAACACATTGTATCCATACCTAAACTCATATAGAAACATCTAAGGTCTTAGTTAACACCCGCTATAATCGCTTCTCATAGAAATTACATTGGAAATTGCATTAAATATCATAGGTGACTTGACTACTTATTCCAATTCCTGATTTTGCCCACTACACACACACGGGCGAATCCAATTGGCATCCCCACAAACATGTCATCTTCAGCTTGCCGCACATATGGATTTCACTTGTTGGTCTTGCACTTTGGAAACTCGTCGGATGTCACAGATTGGAATCCTTTTGATTCTTGGCTCTCGATTTTTCAATTCGAGCTAATCTCTTTTTCTCTTTTTCCTCTTTGACCAATCTCCGTTTGTCATCCCTGGTGGGGTTGTAACCTAAACCCACTTATTCTATTTTCAGGAAGTTCCACTGGTTCTTTTGAGCCTTGCTTCTTCCTTCCTTCCCCAACCCGTGCCACGGATGGTTGTCCATCTACTCAAACTGAACTTAGCCACCATAATTAAGCAGTGTTGGACATATGTAGTTCTATACGGTGTCGTTTCGCACATAAGCAGTGTCCACAATTTCTAGTGTTGTGGAAGGCGGTTTCTAGAGCGTCTTTTGTTGTCTCACATAAGGTGTGGTGGACAAATTAACTCACCAACAAATCTCATTCTCCTGATACGATAACCAATTGGTCATTGTATCATATACTTCAGCTTTTGGTAAGGTTTGTAAGGTTGATGGCACTCACGTATACGCCATAGGCAGAATGGTATCCATGGCCTCCCCAATAAGCACTATAAGCGGGTATACAATATCCATCACGTGAAACTGATTTCGAATGACCGGGCTATTGAATTGGGAGATCGATTCCCCATTACTTCTCTGCGGACTCCCGTCGAAAGCTTCAACAACCAGGGACTTGTCTCTCATATATGTACCATCACAAGGTAGTTTTTGCTAATGTTGATTTGGATATGACATTCAGTGAGGAGCCATTGTCAATGAGGACTCTTGACTTAATATGGTCGAGCACATTACATGAATATGTAGTGCTTAATTATGCCCTCTCCCTTCGTCGCAACTCATCATCTGTGAAAGTTTAGGTGATTGTTGGCGTATCAGATGTATATTATATGATCCTCCAAATTTGTCGCACGTGATGCGTGAGTGACATGAAGCCCCTCCACTTTAGATTTTCATAAATAGCTTCCGGTGGGGACTCAGAATTCATCATTAGGGATAACGAATGGAGGAATCCTATTGGAGTTATGGTTGAGTTGGTCGACTATTTTGTATTCACTCTGTTTGATGATTTTGAGAAATTCCTGAACTTCTTCATTAGAAACCTCATTTTCCACTTTCTCATTTTCGACTTTCTTTTCTTCTTTATCTGTGTATGCCTTCTCAAATACCACCCTCATTTCTCTTTGTGATTTTCCTGGGGAGCATATCCGATCATTTCTAGTCATTCCTCCTATTCTTGAAACGTTTGTGACAGCGGTGGTTTTAGAGCTAGAAACATCTTTGTCCTTCTGTTTAGCTAGATGTACCTCTGCATTATAGTTCCAAGGTACGGCTTTGTTGTCTTTATATGAAAAAGGGCTTGGTATTTGAACTATTAAGGTCCTCAAATCATCGGGGGCATTCATACTTTCCTCCTTAGTGAAATGAATAACCAATGGCTTTGGGATGGTTATGCCAAGTTTTTCTTCTGATTGGGTTGCAATCATACCGTCATCCTTTTCCCAACGACCTATTTGAATGGTGCCCATGTTTATCAATTTTTGAAGTTCTTTTTTGAACTCGTTGCATTCTTCTATGGAATGATCTTCATTGAGGTGGAAATTGCATCTTGCTTTCACATCGACATTTCCTTGGATTAACCCAAATTTACATAACTCAGAGAAAATCAGTCCCATCGGGGCCTTAATTTTCTCGACCTCCCTTATTACTTGGTGATTTTCTTCGATTGCATTCACTATTGGCCCACCATGGACTGGTAGAGGATTATTCTTCACGCTAGGCTCGTTTTCTTTAAAATTCAACCATCCAGCCTTAAGCAAATCGTGCACCTTAAATTTTAAAGCTAAGCAGTTTTCAGTAGAGTGTCCTACAGCCCCAGAGTGGTAATCACACACGGCATTTGAGTCATATCCTTTTGGATAGGGTGGTTCTATAGTTTTCCCGGGACATAGTGCAACCATAGAATTGCTAACCAGATGCGGTGATAACTCTGCATAGGTCATAGGGATTGGGTCGAAATGTACGAACTTCCTCCCACGATAGTTTTTCCCCTGACTTTCATATGAATCTTGATTCCCTTGTAAGTGTTGATTTAGAGTACCTGAGATTTGTGAAGTTGCAGCAGCGTAAGGGCGACGCACGAAAGAAGGATTAGCTGGGTTTGACGCCACAAAATGGCTTTCTTCCTCCTTTTTCTTATTCGCACCTGCGGGCAACTTTTTTGTGTTATTTAATCCGGTATAGCCAGAAGCAATCTTTCCGCTTTTCAATCCCATTTCTACTCTTTCACCTATGATGACGAGATCCGAAAAATTTGATGAAACGCTTCCTATCATTTTGTCATAAAACGGAGGTTGAAGAGTGTTTATGAACATGGTCACCATTTCTTTTTCAAATAGGGGGGGTTCAACCTGGGAAGCTAGTTCTCTCCATCGTTGGGCATATTCCTTGAATGTTTCATTGCCTCGTTTTGTCATATTTTGCAGCTGGATTCTATCAGGAGCCATGTCGAGATTATATTTGTAGTGTTTCAAAAAAGCATCCACCAAGATCTTCCAGAGCTGATATGGAGCTCGCTCAAGGGTGCAATATACAATCAGGGAAGTCATCAAACTGTCTTGAGAAAGAATGGATTAGCCGTTTTTCGTCATGGGCGCAAAAACCATTTTTCGACATACATAAGAAAGATGTGTAGGGCGTCTTGGGGCATGTAGTTCCCTGTATTTGTCGAATTCAGGCAATTTGAATTTCAGAGGTATTATAACATCAGAAACAAGGCCATAAGGTCTGAAGCATCAATCCATAATTGTTTCCCTTCGACAACTCTCAAGCGTTCTTCCAAGGCTTGCCATTTTTCTTTCTTGGATTGATTGCTCTCAGAGCGGTCGAGATTCATGTGTTGTTAACATCACGCTTAGCTTCGGTTGATTTTACTTGCGATGAGAGCCAGGAAAGCCCGAAGTAAGGGGTGAAGGTTGCACTTGAGGGAACTCGCCAGTACCATGTTGTGGATTTGTAGCCACGACCAATGGTATTGTTGTTGGGAGATGAGTGTCTATGGGTGGGGTATAACCTGGAGGAAGACCATAAGGTGGACAATTGTTGTGCCTTCGCCTTCTTGATAATTGGTGAAAAGGTGTGGAACGACGCCAGTTTGGGTGAACAAGAGTGTTTTGGGGCACCTCCTCATCTACCAAGGATTCCCATCATTTCTGTTTCCGAGTGCTTGTAAAATCTCCAAGATCTTGGTCATTGCTCTTGAGCCGGTTCACATCTTCTCTTATTTCTTGTTGCTCTAGCTCATCATGATTTTTGACTGGGATCGTGTCCGATAACGGTGTCGTAAACCAAATTTTTGTTTGTTGTGTTAATTTTTTTCTGTGAAAGAATATGGCATGAGTAATGCAATGTGATGTATGAAAATGTAATTGTGCATGATGTTAAAGACATATTTATTGCTTGTTTGTGAATATCCTTAACTCAATAAAGAGAGAGCCATGGGATCAAAATGGGGCCAAATTTAATTTATTAAGAAAAAGTAAATACAAGTTTTGCCCACAGACGAAAGTAGGAATCTAAACACGAAATTTGAAAATTTAATGAGCATCAATTTTTTCATTTGCTCGATTAACTTTTACAATGTTCATAAAAATGGAGATCTCTGAGGGGTAGAGAGAGGATTAGCCATCCCGTCAGCAGCTCTTAATAATGGTGGAATTTCTCCGATACAGAGTTGGTCAAATAAACTAGTTGGAGAAACGATCCATCCAAACATTCCTTCTTGAACAAGTGTCTCGATAGTGTCTTTTTGGTGTATACATCTCGTCTTCTTTTCTTGCAAGTTCAACTCGGTATGCTTCGATGACTCTTCTTGCATTGCCCTTTCTATCATGATCTTGTTTTCACATTCCGCTCTTACCCTCTCTATTGTTGCTCAGATTTGCTTCTTGCCGACGGATGATTTCATGCTTTTCTCAGATTTCTTTAGCAACTCTTTAAGGCCTAAGACTTCAATCACTGCATCATCCCTTTCTTGACGTCTGAGCCTTAACTCTTCAATCGCACCCCGCAAACAGATTCGAGTTCTCTCCTTGCTTTCTTCTTCCTCTCTTGCTCTTTTTTGTACTTTCTCAAGGAAAAGGGATTGTTGGGTATTCTTATACTCCATATCTCTATAAGCCTGGTGAGCCATCTCCAATTCTTTTTGTAATTTTTCAATTTCTTGTCCTTTGAGAGCTAAGTCGACCTCTAAATCTTCAGTGCTAAAAAAAGGTTTTGTTGTTACTACCTTGGGAGTAATGATGGTGCTGTGAAAAGGCAACTTGACCTCTAATGCCCTCCTTTTCACCCAATTATGATATTCCTCTCCTATACGACAACTTCTAGGCCCTAATTCTTGTCCTCTTCTAACAACATCTTCCCAAGACTTACGTATTCTTCTCAACAAGCTAGCATCATAACCATCTCGTCCATGAATAACAAAAGATTTTGTTACATCCATTATTGGGGGTTTTTTCATAGGATAACCAATTGGTCTCCAATTCGACTAGGGACTATAATTTATACACCCTTTGGTTCCCATGAGGGGATCATCTACGAAAACACGCATCTACAAATCACTTCATTTATATCTTGACTCAGGAGTACCATTGAATCGTTCTTTTCGTTGAGATTTGCTAAACGTTGGCCATTCTTTTGCTCTTAGTTTTATTGATGCATGTCTTGAAAAATTGTTGACAAACCAAAAATAGAGTATTGGCGAGCAACATGATTAGGCCCCCCTCTTTCTCATGAACGGAAGTCGAGCCGTGCAGTAACGTCAGCGCAAACTGCCAGTCTGGATTCTCGCGCTCTTGCTTGTAAGCCAAAAAGAGTCTATGCGGCCATGCAATCCACAATCCTTAACAGTTGGAAATAAAGCAATTCCATATATAATTAAGGCCAGCACATCCCTGAAGGTGTCCCATTTTCCATCTCTTGCTAAGTTTACTGCTTTCTTCTCCTCAAGATATTTTATTGGAAATCCAATCAAAATTATCTTTGTTGGTTCTATTGTCTTCATATTTCCTTTATAGGGATATCAGAACGTGTTCAGCAATTGTTCAGTGAGGGATAGTGTTCCATGTATTGGTAAGTTTACTCCCCTTCATCGGATATCCCCATTATTCGTTCGATACGTCTTCCAACGTTGGGGCCAACTGAAAGTCCTTAAAAGTGAAACACCTAAAAGGAGGATCATAGAATTGGGCCCACGCCGTAAGGGCATCCACTTGTATCATTAACTTCAAGTAAATCAGAATTTACCGAATTTCCCCATAAAGATTACACATGACTTTCTTCAACTTCCGAGCAAGATTCTTAATGTTGTCAACATCAGGTTTCAGACTCTCAATGGCAAAAGGTCTTTTCTTAATGGAGTAATATTTGAGCCATCCATGTCCCATATTTCCTGTGGTCAAAGTTATCTCACAACAACCTTAATTTATGTTTTGAAAATGATGAGAATAATGATTTTTCAAAAGTAACCATGATAAAGACTATGATGCAAACAAACAAAAAAATGATGATGAGGAAGAGAGAAAAAAAAAACTTGGGCATACTAGCGGGTAGTGAACATGACATAGTGTAAGATTTTCGTATGTACGTGCGATTTATACTATTTTTCCATGTGAACCTTTACTAAGGGTAGCTCTATAGTTCTAAATTGGTTCCTAGAGCACACAACTCAGTTCTAAAATGGAAATATTATAGAAAAGGTCAACTCTAGGTGAGACTTTCATGACAACCAAACAAGATGTACATCCAGAAGATTATCATTACACAGTCTCGAACTTATCTTAGGTTGCACTCAGCCCGGGTATAGAGCCCACTCAAAAGTGTGTGAATCGTGTTAGGGTGTATAGAAAAAAAAATAAAATAAATAATAATCACAATAAAAATAAATTGACAAAATACATATAATTATATCAACAATATGACAAAAAAAAACAATAGGGGTAATATAAATAAAAATAATAAAAAAACTATATATAATTAATTAGATTGGGCTTGACTCTCAAATTGTCCCAGCAGAGTCGCCAGCTGTAGCGTCCGGTTTGTCCGCGAAAAAAAGAGTCGCCACCAATTTTATTTTTATTAAAGGAAAAATTAGATAAAACCTAAAATAATATTTTTGAATCAAAAATTTGGATTCGGGAGTCGATTACGAGTAGGGAAGTATTATCGCCCTACAACGTCCGTTAAAACGGTTACCCTATAATTAATTATATACAAACTATTTATTTATTTATTTTTACCCCCAAAAAGAATAATAAAAAATTAAATTATTTACATTAATGAAAGAAAAAAAATATTTGTTTTATTAATTTGGTTTGACAAGGGAAAGGCCTTGCTCCTACGTATCCCCAGGTGCAATAGGGAAATCAAAACTCACGTAGTTCTTGGGTAGAAAATATTGATGTGTTGACAGATTTTTTATAATTTTTTTTATATATGTATCAAAAAATAGTA
>PGTU02010426.1:0-11112 GCA_002896215.2 Cicer echinospermum | reverse complement strand
TGCTACAATTTGCAGACCGCTCAATGAAACACCCCTATGGAGTGGTGGAAGATGTGTTGGTTAAAGTGGATAAGTTCATTTTTCTAGTGGATTTCATGGTACTAGACATGGACAGGAAGAACAATGACATTCCTGTGATTTTGGGGAGACGTTCTTAGCAAGCAAGGAGGACAGCTATGATTGATGTAGCAGATGGCACTTACTTTAAGGTTAAATGACGAAAACAGGTTACATCAACTCATTTATTAACACAGGCATGGAGCATTCAACCGATAAGAGAAGGTTGCAAACTCGAATTGAGTATTTTTATGGTTATACTCTGCGAATTTAGGCGAGAAGAAGCTGAACATCAAGGACCCACATTATGCGCGAATAGAGAAGAGATGGTGTTATGCCATACCCCAACGATGAATGTTGTTAAGTGTGAAAGTAAAGATCCAAAGTGATGAAAGAGGTTTTAGCCATGTTAGAAGCTATCACCATCTTACTCCCCCCGTTCCCCACTACGTGGAGGGTTGAAAAGGAATGAAGATGAATATGTAGAAAAAAAGAAAGATACGCCATGGGCTGAACATCAAGGCAATTGCCACCTCAGCTTGAAATATGTATCTCTTGGATGGTGAGAAGGATGATGTGTTTTCCTGCAATATATAACCACCTGACAATAGTTGAGACGTCAAGCTAATGACTTTAAAGAAGTGTTATTGGGAGGCAACCCAATGTTTATATCCTTTTGCACCGTATTATTTATTGCATTTTAGATTTATTTACTCCATTTTAGTTCCAATTTTAGTCTCTAATTGCTAGTTCTCTTAGTTTTGATGTTTGGTATGAGCAAGGAATCAAAAAGATGCGTTAAGAAGCGAATTGTACAGCTCCACATGACAGAACGCGCGGCGCCGAAGCACGTCTGGAAGCTTTTTCCAGCATTTGTCTTGTCAACGGTGCGCTTGAAGCGCTTTTCCAGACACCAGGTGATCTATTTGCACCTCACCAGTATACTGGCGACCATAGCGGAACTAAGAGCGAATGATCTCTAAACGGAGATCCTTGAACTACTAAACTGAGAGAAGTTTCTTTCCTTTTTTTTTCTTTCTGTTGTTTGTCCTGTTTCTTTTCCTTTTCTTTGTTTAATGTCAGTGTATTGTGACTTTCTTGTCTTTATGTTCTTTTTTTTTTCCTTTCACTAAATGTATACTATGATGAAACAGATGTACTGACTTGCACTTAATCTTAAAATTTTCTTTGTGATTTCGAAAGTAAATTTCATTTCTTAGATATGTTATTGACTCAAGTCGACAAGCTTTCCTAATGCATGCATTCTTGATTACTAAATGGTTGTAGAGGCTAATTTGCCATTAATTCAAAAATACAATTTTAACTTTCAGAAGCATGTTGCTTGTATTTTGATGGTTCATACTCTCTTTTATTTCCTAGCTGTGAGCTTTGAGCCTAAACCTTTAATTATTTGTTGTGTGATTATCTAGACATGAGTTATCTCTTTCAGAACTTGCACTAATTCTTGACTTGCATCACTTGTAATTTATGCATACATTGAGGCATTCTTATTTGGTCGTTTGAACCTTTCAACTACCCTATGAAAAATGTAATCATTATTTGCTAGCCCCTTTGAGCCTTGCCCTTTTCTTTCGGTTACTTGCCACATTACAAACCAAAGACCTGACTCTCATTACATCACCTTACTTGGAGTTAGGTAGAAATTTTTGTCTTGTCTTGGTAAAATTCTAAGTTTGGGGTTGCTCATGGATAGCAACCTTTTAAGTTTGGGGTGGTGATCTCAAAAAAAGAAAAACAAAAAAGAAAAACAAAAAGAAGAAAAACAAAAAAGAAGAAAAAAATCAGTTTGTGTACTTTGGTAAATAATATCTTCTGGTTATTTTTATCATTGTTTGAGAATCTCCCATAATGAAAAGGATGAAGAAAAAAAAATGGTAGAAGTAATATGAAATGTATGCCTAACTCCAAGTGGTAAAGCTACTATCCTAAAATGTCCTACCCTTACCTAAGCCCATTACAACTCGAAAGTCCTCAAAAAAATGTATGTGTTTACTGCATTGTGATTGCTAACTAGAATTTTTCAAGCCTATGTAGCGTGATGCATGTTCTAGGTTTGAGCGATAAATTCAAACCTTTTGTTTCTAACACTGAGGATAATTTTGGTGAGATTGTGTGAAGAGAGAGTTTGAATTTGATGAATGAATGCCCAATGTGTACATAATCTTGTTGTCTTTTTGTTCTTCTGCAAACAACCATAAGAGCATGATGAATGTTGCAGTAGCAAACTTGAAATTGAGTTTTGATTTATTTGAGAAATGAATTTAAGTGTGCATTTAACTGGACCAATTTTGAAATTAATTGTGCTTGGGGACCAAGCATAGATAAGTTTGGTTGTGATGACCCTGTCATATTGTATATTTTCCCACGTTTTATCTTATTATTCCTTCAATCATCAATGAAATTAAGGATATTGATATATTTTGTGATTTTGTTCTTTGAGTTAATAAAATGTTGTGTTTTTATTTCGTTGATTAAGTAGGAATTTTTCATAATTTACATTAGCGTTTTGTTTAGTGCAGTGCTGAATTTTGGTGAGAAATCAACATGACATATAGTAGAGTATGTCAGCCATATCTGGAGTTGTAGATGTCCAATTTGGAGTCAAATCAAGTGCAAATGAAAAGCTATATCCATAGCTACACCCCTTCATGAAGACACCAGAATCCAAATTCAGACTCGAAAGAGGAGCAAATGCAATATACGCCGGACAACAGATGCTGAGCACTTGGAGCGCGCCAAGCGCGCCTGAAGCGCTTTTTTCCAGCATCTGCTACTGCCCAAAACGCGCCTGGAGGGCGTTTTCAGCGCTGGGGCGCGCGACGCGCACCACAACCATAAAAACACAGATTTTTACTGTTTTAGGACTCTTTTTGATTCTTTGGGAAGTTGGGAGACTTGTGCCCTAGCATAGAAACTCAAAGACGGCCGTTTCTAACATCATTGGAGCAATTTTATCAAGAATCATCCATGAATCCTTCTTGTAACAGATGAAACCCTTATTTTATGATTTATTTCTGGTTATATGAATGAGTTTTTTTGAATGATTTTTCTCATCTCTGTGCTTAATGCTTTTATTGCTTGTCAACAATTAAAATGTTCTACGATTTGTATTTTAAACGGAAGTGAACTTACGAATGCTTGAGATGAGAAATTCATGAATTTGTAGTCTAGACATATGTGCAGGTCATGAAACCAATTAAATTAGTTGTAAAGCAATAATTTACAAGAGAATTTCTATACGGTAATGCTTTCATTCTAATCTTAAATCTACTAAGGAATTAGGGGTTAGCTTTGGAATTAAAGGTTCTGTTACTAAGACATTAGGGCAAGAATAATAAAGAGAATTCGGTAATAATTCAATAAAAGGAATTCAATAACTAGGATCAAATGAGACACAAGGTTGATTCGAAGTGAAACTCATCCCTAACATTTTTCTCATTATAAAGATCAAATTTTATTACTGTTGTTAATTTCAAATATTTATTTCAATCAATTCGGAAAATTTTTGTTCAATTTCAGTAATTAAAGAAATATAATTCGATAGTTAAAACGCAATCCTTGAGTTCGACACTCGGTACTACCGTTTTTATTATTACTTTGCAACGATTCAGTACACTGCTGAAATGCTATCAATTACACTGAGACATTTTGCTCCATTAGCCAGCGTTAGAAGCTATTCGTATCCTACTTTCTTTTACTGCAAATAATATATAAGAAGAAGTCTATTTTTAAACAACCCCCATGTTTTGAAAGTTATGAATTTCCAATGATATGATAGACTTAGTAACTTCTTGCTTAAAAGAATACTCTTGAAAGAGGACAAGTAGATAATACACTTTTTTAGAAAATCAATACTAGATGACATTCTTATTATTCAAATTTATGTTGATGACATTATTTTGGACCTACGACATGCCCTCTTTAGCAAGAATTCAAAATTGATGGAGCTGAATTTCAATTGAGTAATATGGGAGAACTTAAGTTCTTCTTAGGGATAGGAATTCAACAAAGTCAAAAAGATATATACAACTCATCAAACTAAATATACAAAAAAGCTTCTTAGGAAGTTTAAGATGGGATGATTATGAAACCTATGGCTACACCAATGCACCCTACTTTTTACTTGAAAAATATGATCGGTGAAAAGTTGACCAAAAAACTTATAGAGGAATGATATGATCCCTACTTACGTACTACTTTTAGACCTGACATCATGTTTAGTGTATGTGTATGTGCAGATTTCATGCTGACCCTAGGGAATCACATTTAACTAATGTTAATGAGAATCTTAGGTACCTAAAAGGAATTACCAACCTTACCTTGTTCTAAAGAAAATTCCTAAGTGCAAACTGAGGCATATTGTGATTTTGATTATGCTGGAGATAAACTTGAGAGAAAGACACTAGTGCCAATTGCAACCTTTTTAGGGACAACTTAATATCTTTTTCAAGTAAGAGACAAAATATCATTGCAATGTCAACAAAAAGAGGCTGAGTACATTTCAACAGCTAGTTGTATCTTCAACTACTTTGGATGAAGCATCAACTTTGAAGACTACAAAATCCATAATTCCAAACATTCCCATATATTGTGATAACACTTTTGCCATTTGTCTAACCATAAATCATATCTTACATTCTAGAGCTAAACACATAGAAATCAAACCCCACTTCATTAAGGACTTTGTTCAAAAAGGGGTACTAAATATTCAGTTTGTAGACACTAAACACCAATGGGCTGACATATTCACTAAACCACTATCTGAAGATAGGTTTTATTTCATCAAGAAAAACCTAAACCTTACCTTCATACTTGATTAATGTTGCGATAACTTCAAAGTAGTTTAGTTTTACATTAGTTTTTATATTTTCTTGTAATATGTTATATCCATGTTATTAAAAAAGAGATAAAAAAAATAAGAAAAAAGAAGAAAAACAAATCTCCCTTTCAAGTCTTTTTGTCTGATGACAAAAATGGGACAAAAATATTTAATAAAGTGGAGAGAAAAAGATACTTAGACTTAGGGGGAGCCCTAAAATAGTGGGGGTCAAAGAAATACAAAGAAAAGTTTGTTTCAAAAATACAAGTCTTGTCATCATAAAAAAGCGGGAGATTGTTGGAACCAAGTTCATTTTATAATTATTGTTTTATGATAGCAAAAGTATTTTATGAGAATAATATATTTGACTACAAATAGTATGAAGTAAGTTATAGTCAAAATTCGTAGAAGATTTGAAGAAGATTTGAACAAGATTTATCTACAACAAAATATGAACATAATTAATCTGAAGAATTTCCAAACACAATCTCAACAAAATACGAATATAATCAATCTGAAGAATTTACAATCTCAATCTAAAAAAAAAGGAACAAAATCAATCTGAAGAATTTACAAATTGAATCTGAACAAAATACAATTCATAATTAAACAAGGACTAAATTGAACCCCAAATTTTACCTATAAATAGATACTCAAGGATGAAGAAGAAAATAATCGAAAAGCAGAAAAGAGTAGTCTTAGAGTTCAAAGAGCGAAACACTTCTTCAAGTTATAAATATTTTCTAAGTGTTCTTTTGTTAGAGTGTTATAGTTATTATTATCAACTTTGTTATGAGCAACTACTCAAGTTCCAATATTTTGTACCCAACCCGATAGTGGTTTAGTTCCTTCTTCAATTTGGAGTTGTCAAGTTGTTAGGGGAATACTTAGCTTGTAGGGTCAAGGTGGTTAGTTCCTCAAAGGTTTGGGGTTGTCAGGCTGCTTTGGAAGACTGGCTTGGAGGATCACGTGCTTTGTAATTCAAGGTATTGGAATTAGTGGGTTAAAGCCTTCTGAATGAGGGGACTGGATGTAGTGAAGTTAGCGGTGAACCAGGATAAATTTACATGTTAAATTATTTATGCTTTCATTGTTTTTTCCTTTGAATTCCGTTGCTTATACTCCAAGTAAGTCACCAAAGCCGAACTATTTTTTATTATTTATAAAATTATCAAAAAATTTAATCAACTTTCGCAAAACACAATTCAACCCCCTGCTATGTTTGCACCTTCACTCCATCATTCAAAAGGAAGCCTTATATCATTTCCCACCTGTAGCTTTCATCACCAGAGCAAAGTCAATAATAGAGATAAAATAAATTTTTACCAATACGATTAAGTATTAGCCTTGAGATTGAGCTCTAATGCAATTGAACAGAGAAAAGCACAAGAAAAAATGAGTTTTTGAATAATGTTTTAATTTTTTAATTTTTTTTCTAAAATAAATGATAAAATAACACTTGATAACGAAACAGCACTAAAGAGATAAAGGTGGAAACACAGTCAATTTATCTTGGTTTCCCACCAATACGCTACTTATGTATAACCCTTTCACGTAAATGGTTTATTCACTAATCACCAAAAGTATCTCACTTCCACTAAACACTACTAGTCAATCTGAATGTATCTCAAGTGTCTCAGACTTCTAGTTTAGTATAGTCAAGTTTTTGAGAGAAGCAACCGCTACTAGTCAAAGTCAGAGAAAATATGTTACAAGGTATGCTCTCAGGATATATTTAGGTTTAAAATACTAGAAAATACATGAATTTCAAGAGGTGTTGTAAATGACGACATAGGTTTTTCATTGGTCTAATATTATTGTGACGCATTTTGGAACCAAATTGGTTTTTCTTTGTGATTTTGATGTTAACAAAGGTATTTATGAGAATAAGTTTGTTTGAAATATGGCCTCAATTTAGTGTTCATCAATTAGAACAGAAATGCAGCGGAAGGTACCAGAGGAAGCGAATAGAGGAAGGTACTAGAGGAAGTCATCTGAGGAAGTGGCTATAGATGAGATCAGAGAACACAAAAGCATATGTGTCTACCTCTGAAAGCAACGTGCTTCTAAGGTTATGAGGACATCCTCTTATGTTTGGTTTCTAAAGTTTGGCCTGAAGAAAAAGAACTAACTTCTGATAATTGGCTCTGAAATTCTCTGAAGATTGAATTTGAAGCATGCCTTTGAAGCCCTTAGGAATTTATATCAAGCTATCATTAGCTCTGAATAGATTGTTCAAGCATGCATTCAAAATCTTATATTTCAATAATCAAAAGGTTGTGACATACTCAAAATAGTGCTCTGATATGAAGTCTCTAATGTTGCACTATACTCTAATGATTCGCAATGTGATTTACCCAAAGCATAATTCTAAAGTCATCATTTCTAACTCTAACTTTTATCATCAAAGAAACACACATCTAACTACAACAGAAATTCAAGGATCTGATGGAAAGTCAACGCTCCTAATTGAAAAACATCATTATGAAGAAAAACTTGTGAATTAGAAATTTCCGAATATTCAAGAAATCTGAATCCATTGTGCTCAATCAATCAAGAGTATGATGAAGTTCACGTGAATAAGTTTTTTGAACACAATCTAAATTAGATACGCCTCCAAATTATAATTGAATGAACTCTTTGACTAAGGTGAAAGCAAGATATGACAAAAAAATATTATCACAAAAAGATATGGCCAAAATATTGTTAACAAAAGATATGGTCAAATATGTTCACAAGAAGATACGGTAAACTGTTGTTCACAAGAAGATATGCTCAGCATTTGCTCACAAGAAGATAGGCTTAGAATTTGTTCACAAAAAATACCCTCATAATTATTCACAAGAAGATACAGCTCAGAATTACTCACAAGAAGAAACACTCAAAATTATTCACAAGAAATACATTCATAACTTGTTCACAAGGAAGATACATTCTGAAGAGAACTTTTGGTTTGGCAACAAAGGCTATAGTGGTATAGGATTGGGAGAAAACCAATGCAAAAAATAAAGGCAAAAATTAAGATGCTTGGAAAGATATGATGCATACTCCCACCTTCTATGTGGACTAGGTTTCCATTTCTCACTAATACCCATTGTGACCTGCAAGTGAACAACATTTGAGAGCTTGCAATGTGGGCTGTATAAGATACATAGATAAGCTTATTATAACACAATTACTTGTTGCTTGAAACATTACATTACAGTAAGGTTTGTCAAACAAAAAGAGCCATGCACGATATAGTGGGCAACATAATATATCCTAAGATCTACAAAAAAGGTACCTTTTTTTTTCTTTACACTATATTGTTCAATGAATTTTTATAAACTTAAAACAAAAAGGCAAACTCCATAACTTGAGTAAATTTTTCCCCATAATGATGGCAAATATTTACTTATAAAAAACACAACCATGAAACCTTCAACTTTAGATTTTCATTAGTCCAAGAAGGGATCGAAGGAGATTCAAGTCCACACAAACATTTTCTCATTCTAATTCTCAAATGAGAAATATTACTTGTAACTGATATGAAAGGGAAGACATTTGTTTCCAGAAAACACAGAGAATAAAGGAAGAAGAAATGAAGTAGAATCGTCTACGAAGAAGTATTAAGAAGATAGAAGTGAAGAACCTAAACCAATGAAGAAAAAGTGATGAACAAGCAATTATCGACGAAGAAGAAAGAAATACGAAAGGAGAAGATGAAATGAAGAACAAGATGGAAAAGAATAAAACAATGGAATTAGGGTTTCCTTTTCTCCTTAGGATTAGTGTTTCTGATCAATTCAATTGCCTCTTGTGTTTATGTCTATTTGATTTTTATAATTAAATGATTTTATAAAATGTTAATGTTTTTAAAAAAATTAGGAATGTGTTTTAATAATTTGAATAATAATATAATGTAACTAATCTACATGGATGATTGCGTTTCAGCAAGTGTACTGAATCGTTGCAAGTAATAATAAAACGGTAGTACGAGTGTTGAACTCAAGGATTGCGTTTTACTATTGAATTATATTTGATTACTAGAATTGAACAAAAAGGTTCCCAAGTTGATTGAAATAATAATTAAAATTGACAGCAGTAGTAAAATTGATCTTTTATAAATTGGGAAAATGTCAGGGATGAGTTTTCACTTCGAATCCAACCTTGGTGTCTAATTTGATCCTAGTTATTGAATTCCTTTATTGAATTATTACCGAATTCTCTTTGTTTATTCTTGCCTAAGATGTCTTAGTGACAGAACCTTTAATTCCAAAGTAACCCACTAATTCTTAGTAGATTTAAGATTAGAATTAAGCATTACGTATAGAAATTCTCTTGTAAACTATTTCTTGCAACTAATTTAATTGGTTTCATGACCTGCATCTATCCCTAGACTACAAATTCATGAATTTCTCATCTCAGCATTCGTAAAGTCCACTTCCGTTTCAAAATATAAATCGTAGAACATTTTAATGTTGATCAAGCAATAAAAGCATTAAGCACAGAGATGAGAAAACAATTCAATAATTCATTCATATAACTAGAAATCAAATTCAGAAAAATAAGGGTTTCATCTGGTTGCACTCATCCCTAACAAATAGGGTTTAGTTACTCATGACAGAGATACAAAGGATAAGGATTAAAGAAGAATTACACGAATGATTCATGGATGATTCTTGATAAAACTGCTTCAATGGCGTTAGAAACGGCCGTCTTTGAGTTTCTATGCTAGGCACAAGTCTCCAAGTTCCCAGATGTCAAAAAGATCCTAAAACAGTAAAAATCTGCGTTTTTATGGTTGCTGGTGCGTGGTCGCGCGCCCAGGCGCGCGTTGGCAGAGTCCAATCCTGCGAAATGCGCTCCAGCGCTCCAGGACGCGCTCCAGGCGCATTTTCATATGCTATCTGATGTATTTTTGCATTTTTCTTCATTTTTTGCGTCTGAATTTGGTCCCGGTGTCTTCACGAAAGTTGAGATATGGATCTTAGCTTTCAATTAGCACTTGGGTGACACTAATTGGACATCTAGAACTCAGATATGGCTGAAATATTCCACATATATCATGTTGATTTTTCACCAAATTCAGCACTGGCACTAAAACAAAACGCAATGTAAAATTACGACAATTCCTACTTAATCAACAAAAAATAAAAACAAAAAACATTTTATTAACTCAAAGAATAAAATCAACAAAATGTATCAAATAAATCCTTAATTTAACTGATGATTGAGGATAAATAAGACTAAAACAGTGGGAAAATATGCATATGATGAAGAGTCATCACAACCCCAAACTTAATCTATTGCTTGTCCCCAAGCAACCATTAATTTCATATTTGGTCCTGTTAAATGCACACTTAAATTCAATTTCTGAAATTACATCAAACCTCAATTTCAAAGTTCTTGCTACTGCAAAACATTCATCATGCTCTAATGGTTGTTTTCAAAAATACAGACAACAAGATTTGTACACTTTGGCATTCATTCATCAAATTCAACTCTCTCTTCACACAATTCACCAAAATTTCTCTCAAGTGTTTAGAAAGGTTTATGAATTTATCACTCAAATCCTAGAACATGCTCACGCTACCATAGGCTTGAAAAAAATTCTAGTTAGCAATCACAATGCAGTAAACACATACATTTTTGGAGGACTTTCGGTTGGTAATGAGGTCTTAGGTATAGGGTAGGACATTTTAGGATGTAGGCTTTACACTTGGAGTTGGCAGTACATTTCCAGATTAATTCTAACCATTTTTTTTTTCTCACCTTTTCATTATGGAGATTCTCAGACATTGACAGCAGAACCATAAGATATATTTTGTTTTTGTTTTTCTTTTTCTTCTTTCTTCTTTCTTCTTTCATTTTATTTTTCTTCTTTTTAATTTTTTTTTTCTTTTTCTGAGAATCACCACCCCAAACTTAGAAGGTTGATATCCCATGAGCAACCCCAAACTTAGAATTTTATCAAGACAAAAATATTTTTTTTTCTACCTAACTCCAAGTAAGGTGATTTAATTAAAGTCAGGTGTTTTGCTTGTAATGTGGCTAGTAACCGAAATAAAAGGGCAAGGCTCAAAGGGGCTAGCAAATGGTAAAATTTTCATAGGGTAGTTAAAAAGGCTCAAACGACCAATAAAATTGCCTCAATGTATGCATAAATTATAAGTGATGCAAGTCAGAATTAGTGCAAGTTCTTGAGGGATAACACATGTCTGAATAATCACACA
>PGTU02010422.1:0-16263 GCA_002896215.2 Cicer echinospermum | reverse complement strand
GATGATTCCTACTTGTTTCTTGCCATGTACTGATTAGTTATGAATAATTTCCAGGGCAGACTCTTTGTCAAAGAGATAGAAAAGGTTTGACCAATATGTTGTGATGGACAGTTGTTGAAGCTGAAGATCATTCTCTGTTATGATGCAGAATGATCTTGTTGCTGCTTTTCTTGATTTGCTTGATATCTGTCTTAATTAAATCCACTCAAAAAACACATGTTAAATTAACATAACATTTTAGAATCAAAATTAAACTTTCTTAATTAACCTTTGTTTATTCATCAAAACTTTACATATAGAGTTGTCTCAACAATCTCCCCCTTTTGATGATGAAAAACATGTTAATTTAGATTTTAATTCTGATTCTACTATAAAGAGCTGTAACACTCCCCCTCAATTTGTGCATTTTTTAAATTCAACATAAGTTAAAACATTGTATGTAATAAACTAGTTTTTCATTAAAAGATAGCAAAGATACATTAGTATAGGCAGAGATACATCAATGATTGGCAGAATTACATTAATGAAGCTTTGACAGATAAATCTAAACTAATCTCCCCCTTTGTCATACAAAAAGACAACAGGTTAAAAAACTAAGAAGCTAGGGAGGGAAGAAGATCCTTCTGAGGAGGAGGATTTTCCAGGATGAGGGATTTGAAGAAGGAGGTGGACACGGATAGGTAGGCGGAGGTGGAATTCCCAGCTTGGGAGCAAGGTGATCAGCCATCCAGTTCCTGAGAAAATCAGCTCCTGATCGTGCTGACTTGTCTTGCCATGATGATCTGTAGAGCCACCATAATGTCAGAGTTGGAGTGCAACTAGGTGGAGTAGAGTGAAGGTGGCGGAGGGTTGAGAAGTGGTAGCAACAACAGTGTTGGAAGGAATAGGCATGGTAGATATGCTTATGAATAGAAGCATAAGAGGATGATACAATGGTAGGGGGCCAACAGATGTGTTAGAAGGGCGTCAGCAGTAGCGGGAAAGTTCAAAACTGACTTATGCCAAAGATGGATGAGCTGGTTTTCTGAGGTGAACGAACAGTGGAGACATGTAGAGAAAAGTGGATTAGACAAGAAAGTAACTGAAGTCGTGGGTGGGAGTGAAGTGGTGTAGAATAATAGGGAATAGCTGAAGATGATGTGCCGAATGTTTGAGAAAAATAGGGTGGATATGTGCTGGGATATGTTCTAGAGAACGTTCTGAGGTGGTGGCGAGATACGTTCTGGTGGGTGGGGAGAAAGTTCTGGTGTTGGGGATTTTTTCTGGGTTATCTTAGGATTAGGAGGAGGTGATGAGAATGAAACAGGAGTTGTGGTAGGTCGTCTTCCTACTGATCTTTCCTTTTTAGAGAGGTGGGACATGATGGGGAGTGGTGTGGAAGCAGAAGAAGTTTTACGCGTATGAGACAAATTCTTGGTGGAGAATTTGGAGATTTTTATCAGAGATGTTTCAGATGCAAGAGAGAAAACTCCAAAATGCCTGAAGATTTTAGTTCAGACCCATGCCATAAGGCACAGTATTCTTTATGTAATCTTTGTTGGTTGCACAATCATGTCTGGAGAATGACATAGGGTAGATTCAATCTCTTGCAGTTTATGAGGTGATGAGATGAGCAAGATATCATTATCAGATACATACTCATGACTTCCACAGTGTGAATCAGGGTATGTGGCACATGTTATTGAATACCTTGGGAAGAGGCTTGAGATAGGTGGCTAAATGACGTGTGGAGTCTTCTCTTCAAACAAATCAGCAAAAACTTCTATCTTTCTAAGACCCAAAGCCGAATACCAGTGGTCACCAAAACAGATGGCCCTTCTGTTGGTAGCTGAAGAATGGTTGCCAAAATATCTGGAGTCAATTTGATTTCCACTCCCTTAGATTGTTGAGATAATTAGAGATTTGTCAGCAAATGTTTTGGCATTGCAGTAGAATGCACGGACAACATCTGGAAATAAGATTCAGAGATCTTTAAGAATGATTGTCCAGCCAAGAACATCAGTATGGGTCTTAAAAAAAAACAAGAACAACATTTCCATCGACAACAAGATTGTCAAAAACAAAACTCGGCCATCCCAATTTGGCGTTGAGCCCATTTTTCTTTGAAGAGTTTTGTTTTTCCAGGGGAAATCAGAGGGAGGCGTAGTCTGTTTGGTTTCTTAGCGGGGGATAAGTTCAGAATCAGAAGATGTGGAAGTAGAAGACGGACTGAGGAGATGAAGAACGTTTGATATTTTTTATGGAGAGCGTTTGTGGAGGAGGAGAAGATTCTGGCGGAGGAGCAGTCTGAGAGAAGAACGTTCTTGTGGTGGGAAACATTCTGAGAGATGTTCTAGAGAGGTGGGTTCTGACTTGCTTTTAGGTTTTGTTTGGGGGCAAGCGTTTTCTTTCCTATGATGGATTTGAGAGATTTTACGAGCAAGAAATTGAGCAATAGTCATTGTTTTTTTTTGTTTTCATGTTTTTAGTTTGTGGTTTGGTTGAGAGAGAGGTTCTTTTTGATTTGTAGGAGGGGAAAACGATGTCATTGATCGATCTCCGTTTTTGATGGGGAGGAGTTGAGTGCGACGGTTCAGAAGAAAAGGCAGATTTTGAGGGTGTCAAAAGGTTAGTGGTTATTGATGGATTTTGTGGTGGTGGTGTGGTGCTGTAGGCGTTGTTTTTTATTGTGGTTCAGGTTGTGTTGGTGATTTTGCTACTGTGGGGCACGAATCAGAAGAGTCATCACTCTCAGAGTCTGAAATGATGAAATAATATGGTTTAGGGTTCATGGATTTCGAAGTACCAATTCCAGATTTGGACTCGCATGGAGCGTCGTGGAGGAGTGATCTAGTGCGTAGATGAGGAGGCACTTGAACGAAGTTTGGTGTAGGGCGAGTGTATAGTGGTGGAAGAAAGGTAGACAGAGGAATAAGGTTGAGAACTTCTTGACTAGTGTTAGAAGAGGGAGAGGCAGAAGAGGTGTGTGGTGGTGTTGGGCGAGGTGGTGGAGAGGGTGAACGCTCTATGGATTGGTATGAAGAAGATGAAGAGGGTGGTGTACAGGGAGAGGCATTTTTGCGTGCTGACTGTTTGGTTCGAGCCATGGTCGTTTTGAGAAGAAAATGATGAAAAAGATGAACAGTGGAAGTGGTATGAGAGAGAGAGAGAGAGAGAGAGAGAGAGAGAGAGAAAGGTAGTCCAGCTTTTGGGGAAAAGAAGGTGAGAAGAAAAAACAGTTTTTCTGACTTGAGAAGATGGAGAGAAAAAGGTGGAATAATGATGAGTATGCTGTCCCAATAGTAACGGTTTGTACCTAGGGAAAAAGGAAAAGCATTTTGGGGGATTGAGGAGTGTATGCGTCAGCACTCTAGCTTCAGACAAAAGGGCACGTGTAATAAATGCCAAGATTTACCTTTTTGATTTTGAGAGGGAAAAGCAGACTGTTGCTTTTTCCAGAACGGAGAATGATGAATCGCGAAAAGGAGACTGATATAAACGATCTCCGTTTTCTGCAGAAGCAGATTTTAACCAAAATTTTCTGGATTTTTCATGATTCTCAGTTTTTCTTTGATTGAATTAAAACTATCCTCCACAAGAGGCTTTGTAAAAATGTCAGCAAGTTGATTTTGAGTATCAACAAAGATTAATTCAACATCTTTCTTATTGACATGATCACGAATAAAATGATGTTTTATTTCAATATGTTTTGATCTAGAATGCTGAATTGGATTTTTGGACAACTTTATAGCACTTGTATTATCACAATAAATTGGAATACTGGAATAGCTTACAAGGTAATCTTGAAGATGGTTTTTAATCCACAAAACTTGTGAACAACAATTTGCCGCTTGAAACATATTCGGCCTCAGCTGTGGATAGTGCTATGGTGTTCTGTTTTCTGCACGACCAACTGATTAATGCTTCGCCTAAGAACTGACATGCTCCACTTGTGCTTTTTCTTTCAACTTTGTCTCCAGCATAAATCAGCATCACAGTATGCTATAATATCAAAATGTGAACCTTTT
The DNA here is from genome assembly GCA_002896215.2 of Cicer echinospermum. Lineage (NCBI taxonomy): Eukaryota > Viridiplantae > Streptophyta > Magnoliopsida > Fabales > Fabaceae > Cicer > Cicer echinospermum. Next base: position 12,256 of record PGTU02010422.1, on the reverse strand, counting down.
CTATACCAAATACCAAGATTAGTTGTTCCAACAAGATATCTAAATATGCGTTTAACTGCTGTTAAGTGGGATTCTTTTGGCGCTGATTGAAATCGAGCACATAATCTACTGCAAACACAATATCTGTTCTGCTAGCAGTTAGATACAGCAAGGAACCAATCATTCCTCGATATTCTTTCTCAGAAACAGATTTGCCATTTTGATTTTTTCTAAAGAAGTAGATGGATGCATGGAGTTGTCATAACTTTTGACTCATTCATTTTATATTTGATCAACAGATCTTTGATGTACTTTTCTTGACAAATAAAAATGCCTTTTTCATATTGTTTGATTTGTAAACCAAGAAAGTATCTTAATTCACCCATCATGCTCATTTCAGATTCACTTTGCATAAGTTTGGAGAAATTTTCACACAGTTTTTCATTTTGTTGATCCAAAAATGATATCATCCACATATACTTGAACAATGAGTAATTCATTTCCCTCTGTTTTCTTAAATAAAGTAGTATCGACTTTTCCTCTTTGAAAATCATTTTCAATTAGAAATGAACTCAACCGTTCATACCAAACTCTTGGTGCTTGCTTTAAGCCATATAGTGCTTTGGTAAGTTTGAAAACATGATTTGGTTTTGATTGACTTTCAAAACCTGGGGCTGTTTTACATACACTTGTTCATTTAAAAAAGCACTTTTAACATCCATTTGAAACAGTTTGATAAGTTTATGAGATGCATATGCAAGAAGTATTCTAATAGCTTCTAACCTTGCAACTGGAGCAAAGGTTTCATCATAGTCTATACCTTCTTGTTGATTGTAGCCTTGAGCTACTAATCTTGCTTTGTTTCTAACAACCTTACCTTCTTCATCAAGTTTTGTTTCTGAATACCCATCGAGTGCCAATGACTGCTTGATCTAATGGGATCTGGTACTAAAGTCCAAACTTCATTTTTCTCAAACTGCAGTAGTTCTTCCTTCATGCATTACCCAAGATTGATCAGTAATAGCATCTTTGATTGATTTTGGTTCAATCTGAGATATCATTGCCATGCTGTCTTCATCATTCTTGAATGATTTTCCGGTTTGATTCCATCATCCGTGTCTCCAATGATCTGGGTTTGAGGATGATCTCCAATTGTTTTTCAGCTTTTGGTGGAGAATGAAACGGAGATTGTTTATCAATCTCTGTTTTCTGCAGACTGATTTGCTGCTGTGTTTCAATTTGAGTTTCTTCTTCCTCATCCTTTTTACTTATGTGTAAGTCATCAAACTCATCAAACAATACATGCATACTTATTTCAACAACGTTAGTTCTCGAATTGAACACTCTATAAACCTTTAGATTCAGTTGAGTATCCAAGAAAGATTGCTTTATCAGATTTTGCATCAAATTTTCCAATAAGATCTTTGTTGTTTAAAATGTAACAATAACACCCAAAAATATGAAAGTAAGAGATGTTTGGTTTTCTGTTTTTCCAGATTTCGTATGGAGTTTTGTTGATGATTTTTCTGATAGATACACGGTTCAAGATATAGCAAGAAGTGTTTATGGCTTCTGCCCAAAAGTACCTTTCAACATTTGATTTCTTCTAAAATAGTTCTTGCCATTTCTTGTAGTGTTCTATTTTTTCTTTCAACAACTCCATTTTTTGTGGAGTTCTTGCGCATGAAAGATTGTGAGATATACCAAGTTCATCAAAAAAGTTTTTGAATGAGGCATTTATGAATTCTCCTCCATGATCACTCCTTACAGAGATGATGCTGGAGTCTTTTTTCATTCTGCACCTTTTTACAAAATGTTTTTGAATGATTCAAAATGCATCATCTTTTTGTTTTAAAAACAGAACCCATGTAAATCTTGAGAAATCATCAACAATAACAAAACCATATTTCATTCCTCCTAGACTTGTTGTTTTGACAGGCCCGAATAAATCTATGTGAAGTAGTTCAAGAGTTCTTTTTGTTGTGTTACAAAATCTTTTGTATGAAAGCTACTTTTGACTTGCTTACCTTTTGCACAAGCTTCACAAATTTTATCTTTCTCAAAATTAAGTTTTGTAAGCCTCTAACAAGATCAAGTTTGGAGATTTTTGAAATCGTTTTCATGCTGATATGTCCAGCCCTTTTATGCCAGATCCATTTATCTTTATTGATTGATATAAAACATGATTCATCAGGTAATTCTTCAAGATATAAAACATATAAATTTTTCTTTCGTTTTCCAGAAAACAGAATTTCTCCAGTTTTAGCTTTCTTGATTTCACATACATTTGGCTTGAAAACGACTTCGCATCCATTGTCACATAGCTGACTTATGCTTAGTAAATTGTGTTTTAAACCTTCCACATATTGAACATCATTTATTTGAGCAGAGTTTTGTCTTACCAATGGTTCCATTACCTTTAATTTTGAGCTTGATCATCATTTCCAAATGTGACCGAACCACCATCCTTCTTGATGAAGGTTATGAAACAGTTTCTATCTCCTGTCATGTGCCTGGAACAGCCACTGTCCAAGAACCAAAGCTTTCTCTTTGTATTTTGAAAACCAACCTGTATGTGATATTATTCAGTCTTAGGTACCCACTTTGTTTTGGGTCCTTGAGAGTTAGTTTTTAAGTAGTATATTCTTCCCTTTTTAGAAACAGCTGTGTGGTTAGTTGTTGATTTTGAAATGGGTTTACAGTATAGGATTCAGAAGATTTGAGCTTTGGTTTAAAAGAGTTTTCAAAACGTACAACTTGTAATTTTGAACTTTCTCCGTTTGGGGAGCCAACCTGGAGAACGTTCTCCGTTTTGCTGTTTCTTGACACTGTTTTGACAGAATGATTCTCCTTTTTAAAAAAATTATTTCTTTCAATTTTTCATCTCTTTTTCTAAAGTAGCAGGCAAATTCCAGATGTCAAGTTTTTTACAATATGAGCATCTAGTCTTGCATTTTTCTTCCTTTCTTTTTGGGACAAAGAAGTTTTCATAGAGTTTGGTTTTTTGGTTTGATTGAAACCAAGTCCGGCTTTATCAAAAATTCCTATTTGAGATCCCATGATGTTATGAAAAGTTTCAGTGGCTTTAACGAAGTTTAGTAAATCTGTTTTGAGAAGTTCATTTTCATTTTTAAGTCGAACGTTCTCCGTTTGTAGTGCAGAACGTTCTTGACATTCTTGACTTTAAAAAATTTTGTTTCTTTCAATTCTTGAATTCATATTCTTTTAACAGATTATTTTTAGTCTGACTTTCTTCTTTTTCTTCTTTCTCTTTATTAAAACTGTTCTTTCAGAGAACTACATTTTTGAATAAGAAGATTTGAGTCATTTAACAAGTTATCAAATTCATTTCCCATTTGTTGACATAAATGACAAGGTTTAGAATTTATTACCTCTTCTTCCTCTGTTTTGCCATCAAGCATATGTTTGCTTCTTCTTCTTCTTCAGTTTCGGATTCCTATGAATCATCTCATGTTGCCATCATTGATTTCTTTTTGAAGGAAATCGTTTTGGTGGATTTCTGTTTGATGGACAGTTGCTTTGTAATGTCCCAATTTGTTGCATCCAAAACATGTGACTTGACTCTTGTCAATCTCTGTTTTAGGATTTTGTTTTGAAATCCCTTTTTGATTTGATCTCTTCTTCTCATCATTCTTTGTATTCTTCTAGTGAGAAGCGCAATTTCATCAGCATCTCCCTGTTCATTTTCTTCTGATTCTTCTTCTACTAGTACTGTGATTTTATCTTGAGAAGCTTTCAGTGCTATTGCCTTTCCTTTCTTGACTGGTTTGTCTTCTTGCAACAGTACTTCATGAGCTCTTAGTGTTCCAATTAGTTTCTTCTAGAGCAGTGATTCAAGGTTCTTGGCTTGACTTATAGCTGTCACCATTGGTCTCCAAATGATTGGAAGGCACCTCATGATTTTCTTACTCTTTCTTGCACAGTATAAGTTTTGCCAAGAGAACGCATTTCATTACTATTGTGGTGAATCTTGAGTACATTCATCAATAGTTTCTCCTTCTTGCATTTCTAACAGTTCGAATTTCCTTATACCAATGTCTATTCTTGTTTCTTTGACATGGCTTGTTCCTTCACAATGAGTTTGTAATGTATCCCAAACTTCTTTTGCAGTTGCGCATTCATCTACCCTTTCATTTTCTTCCATGCTTAAAGCACATGATAAGAATAATTGAGCTTTAGAGTTTAAAAGTACCTTAGCTTTATCATCTGTTGTCCAATCTGCTTCCCTTTTTAAGGCAGAGTTTGAATCATCTTGATCAACCCTTGGTGTGAAATCTCCATCTGTAATGATGCGCCACATTCATGTGTCTTGAGATTTTAAGAACAGCTGCATTTTTGTTTTTCCAAAAGTATAGTCTGATCCATTCAAAGAATGGAGGTCGGTTGAGGATCCTCCTTCAACAATGTATTTGGCTTTCCACATTCTTCTAGATCTTTTCTCTAACACTGCTAGGTGTTTTTGAACTTTTTTAGAGACCGAGCTCTGATGCCAATTGAAAGTAACAATGTCGATTTACAAGAAAGAGGGGTTTGAATTGTAAATGTACCTTTTAAAAATCCCTGTTAAAAACTTGAGAAAATAACTCAAGATTGATCTTGGTTTATGAAACAGAAAACGGGAGACGTTCTTGGTTTTAGTAGTAAAACGGAGAACGTTCTTGATTAGTTGAAAACAGAAAATCAGTTTATGTTTAATTAATTCAGTATGATAAATAGAGAGATTAGGATGAGAATACCACACAAGGATTTTATCCTGGTTCACCCAACGTGGGTTACGTCCAGTCCTCACACTGTGAGATTTTCCACTAAGTTAAATTAGCTTTCTTGAACTTACAACACCTTAGTCTTAGATCAACCTTGATCTATTTCAACCTCTAATGCTTTCTACCCAGAAAGCAATACCAACACCTATCTAACCTTGATAAGAAGTAATCTTAAAACAAACTATAAAGAACTCTTATAGTTTGAGTTTTTACAATTTGATTGTTTTGACAGAATTGAAATTTTTCAACTCTTGTTTGAGAATTGATTCTTTAAAAGGATCTAATGATTATTGCGCAAACTAATATATGAATATGAATTAGCAGCTGTTTCGCAGAAATCAGTGAGTATGACTTGCCTCTGTTTTTGCAGAATTTCAAGTATGTATATGATTGATTATGGATTTCGAAGCACTTGAATTTCTTGCTTTGAATCGGGATAATGGCCTTCTATTTATAGGCTGTAGATGTACTGAATGAAGGTACAAGAGCTGTGTTGGAGAGACTTTGCTTTTTTGACTGAAACATTTATTTCAGAATAAAAATAATCCCTTCTTTGAAATAGCTTTTTGACTTTTAATGGTTTAACATTTAAAGCAGTTTTGTCCTTTCTAGAAAGTGCTCTTGACGTTTCTTCAATGATCTTGGATGGTACATTCTCTGTCTTGAGTCTTGAGTGTAGCTAGAAGAAGATTGGAGATCAATTGCAGATCAAAACAGAGAGAAACATAGCTGATGTCACTGTGCAGAAAATGGAGAATGATTAACGTTCTTGGTTTGTCAGTTTGAAGTTTCTTGAGCTTCAATAATCATGTCTGAGTTCCCGTTTTAAACATTCTGGATTTCCTTTGTAATTGTCTTGTCATATGCCCAGATTGATAGAACTTTCTTGACATTTGATTTTTGGAGTTTGCAGACGTCATGACTTTTGTCTGTCTTTGAGTCCTTTGATCTTTGAGATCAAATAACCTTTTTAGTCTGGATGGTTCCTACTTGTTCCTTGCCATGTACTGATTAGATATGAATAATTTTCCAGGGCAGACTCTTTGTCAAAGAGGACAGGTTGACCCAATATGCTGTGATGGACAGTTGTTGAAGCTGAAGATCATTCTCTGTTATGATGCAGAATGATCTTTTTGCTGCTTTTCTTGATTTGCTTGATTTGTTCTTAATTAAAATCCACTCAAAAACACATGTTAAATTAACATAACATTTTAGAATCAAATTAATTTCTTAATTAATTTGTTTAAGTTTTCATCAAAGCTTATATATATATATATATATATTAGTTCTGGCCAATGGTTGTTTTAAAAATCTATTTAATTAAAAGAATCACATTGAAAAAGCTTTAAGTTCATCAAACTGACCTACTTAATTATCTATAAATAATTTTTTTATTACTATTAATTATTTTAAAACACTTTAAAATTTTTTTAATCAAAATTTGCTAATATTTAGTAATTCAAACATTTTCTTTTCTACAACTCAATTTATGAAATGTATAAAGCTATTATGGTAAAAATAAATCTTTTTAGAATTGAAAGATCAATTCAAACTTTAACATTGAACATTTAACAGATAATAGATTAGACTCGAATATAACATTTTTGTTGTAGATAACCAGAATATGTTCTAGGAAAAATTAGTATAAACCCAAGAACGTTTTTGGTATTGAAAGTTTGTAATGTCAGTTAAAATACTAAGTTATGTGATTAGCTTAACTAAGTAATAATCTTAATTAGTTAGTTAGCACTTATAGGCAGTTAGAATGAATAAGAATAAAACTATGTATAAATAGCACTCTCCTTTATTTAATAAAATAAATCCGTACTACTCATATGCGGTATACTACTTTTCAATTTTCTTGAACTTGAAGTAGTAAGCTTGAAAGAGAAAATTTGGGTATCTAGAGCAAGCTTTCTTTCGATCCCACAGTGATAAACAGCGAGTGAAGTGTGGAGATTACAAACACGAGTGAATGCAAGATGATCTTTCAGTGCAAAAAATGGAATATTTTTCCAGCCATATGCAACATTTGGATGGAAAGATTGTGGAACATATGAGGTGCTAATTCCAGGCATTGTATTGGGTTTCAAGAAGTATTGGAGATCATTAGAAAATGGTTTGAGGAGCTGGAGTCAATCCAAACATAAGAGCATAAGTCGAAGTTTTAAAGAAAAACAAGAAGAAGATTGCAAGGCCACATTCATTCCTTCATCAATGCCTGACACATCACTTGACAAATATATGATGCATGGACTACCAAAGAAGCCTGACATTATGAAAGAAGTGTTATTCTGGAGGAACCAAGTCAAGAACGTGAAGTTGCCGAGACTTACAGAGACAGTTTTGAATTGCTGCACGATGGAGGATAAAAAAAAGGTGTCAGATCTAATTTCAAGATGAGAAGTATCACCAATCCAATGACTGGTTGTGGGGAGAAGCTTACTGAACATAAACTATGTGAAAATATATTGAGATATTTTCATCCCAGGTTTGACTATATTGTATGTGCCATAGAAGAATCCAAAGACATTTCCACATTGAGTCCGAAAAATTACAGGCCATTTAGAAGCACCAGATTTGAAAATGGATGAAACGAGTGGGAATAAATCTGGGATCATGCACTGGTAGCGCAAGCCTACTAGAAAAGAGACCAGAAGAGGAATGGAAGAAGAATCAAATCAAGAAACTTGATGATAAGTCTGAATCTTTCATCAAAAATGGTGCAATGCTAGTGGACAAATCAAAGGAAAATCAAAGAACTTTGACAAGAAAAAGGTGCAATTTACAATTGTGAGAAAGTTTGGACACTTACTGATGAATGCTAGTCTGGTAAAGGAAAAAAGAAAAAGAAAAGATGATGGATGAGGCTGTGCAGCTCAAGAATATGATTCAGATTCAGACACAGTTTTGTGATGCTTATCAACCAAACGAAGAATACGTTCTTCTTCATCAGACTCATAAACAATCTTGTTAATGTCTACCACAAAGAAGAACATTTCTTCGTCTCAATTTATGGTTTCTTGATACTGGATGCCTCCAATCATATGACAAGTCACCAAAGAATGGTTTGTTGTATATTGATACATCAAGAAGGAGCAAAATCAGGTTTTGCTGATGATAGAACCTTGAAGTTGAGGGAGCTGGCAACATGGTGATCAAGAGAAAGAATCGCAAACGAGTAGTGATTGAAAATGTGTTGTATGTGGCAAGACTGAAGAGAACTTGTTGAGCATAGACAACTGTTTAGAAAGGTTTCAAGTGATTATGAAAGATTGATGCCTTAGAGATGTATGATGGCAAAAGAAGATGATACATTAAAGGCCCCTCTTTCAAAGAACAAATCTTTGTTATCTACATACCAGCGCAAATATTCAATGTTTTGAAGTAGCAAGCTCATTGATGAGAATTGGCTTGGCACATAAGATTCGGCACATCTCAACTTCAGAACTTGCAGCAGCTAGGAGTCAATGATATGGTTAGCAGATTTCTATGATTGATGTTCATGAGAAGGTGTGTGAAGTGTGTTTGGCAAGAAAAGAATCCAGGAACTCATTCAAATAACAAGTGCAAGCAAGAGCGAAGACTTCTTGAAGTGGTTCTAGTGACATATGTGGACCATTTGAGGTGCCATCATTATGAGGTAATAAGTATTTTTATAATCTTTGTTGATGAATTAAGTAGAATGTTAATGGATTTATTTGATTAAAACCAAAAGATGAGCATTGGATAAATTACCAAGAACTTCAAGATAAAGTGGAGAAGTTGTCAAGGTGCTAAGGGAAAATGGAGGAGGAGAATATACATCATATGAACTCAAGGAGTTTTGTGTCAAAAATCGAATTGAACATGAAGATAACAATCCTTTACACACCTCAACACAATGGTATGGCTGAAAGAAGGAATAAAACCATAAGTTTTTGGGGTTGAGGCTACATACAATCCTAAATAAATGTCCAACAAAGAAGCTACCAGAGAAGGTGCGACAGGAGGTTTGGAGTGGAAGGAAACCAGTAGTAGGGCACTTGAGAACATTTGGTGAATCTATGTTTCAAGTATGTGTCTGACCAAGAAAAGAAGAAAAGCTGCAAGACAAAAGTGAAGCCATGATACAGTAGGATATTCATCCACCTAGTGCTTACATGCTCTATGATCATGTCAAGGCAAGGTGGTAGTCAATAGAGATTTGAAAATCATTGAGTAAAAGAGTAGTAGGGTTGGACACATAAAGCCAGCAACAACCATCACTAGGATTGGGCAACAAGAGACTAGCAACTCTAGCAAGCCTACACAAGTGCAAGATGATCATCAGACCAATGGTAAACAGAGATGAAGAAAAGAGTAGAGTCAAAACAGATCTTAGAGGGCCAAGGTAATCACCAACACATTTAGAGAGAATTTGAAGTATAACAATGATAATGAAATTGACAGCAGTGGAGATTCTGGTGTACTTTGCCTTAATTTGCAAATACATAACCTTTGAATAATTGAAGAAAGGACCCTGAAAGAAAGCAATGATGGAGGAGATCAATGCAATTGAAAGAACAAACTTGGTACATGACTGACTTGCCTCCAAACATAAGCAATTTGAAGTAAAGTGGGTCTATAAATTAAAGTTGAATCCATATAGAACAATAGCTAAGTACAAAGCTAGATTGTTTCCAAGGATTCATGAAAGCTGAGTTTGAAATGACAGGCTTGGGCAAGCTAAGCTATTTTCCAGGCATGGAGTTCACTGAGATTGATGAAGGCTGTTGATGTACCATAAGAAATACTCTAGAGAGATATTAAGAAGGTTTAATATGGCTGGTTGTGCAACCCTGTTGTCACACTAATTGAATGCAATGCAAATCTAGGAACAAAAACTGAAGAAGAGTTGACTGATTCGACCTTGTTCAAGCAAGTTGTTGGCTTCCTAAGATACTTGTGCAATACAAGACCTGATATTTGATATAGTGTGGACGTCGTAAGCAAATTCACGGAGAATCCCATGCATTCTCACTGGCTAATATAAGAGATCATGAGATATGTTCAAGGGCACATTGGAGCATGGAATTTTGTTTGCAACAGAATTAAAACAAGAAAATGAAGACTTTGGTTTGGTTATTCAGATTCAAATTGGTGCGCAGATAAGAATGATAGAAAGAGCACTTTAGGCTATGTGTTCAAATTCAAGAAATCTTCAATAACATGGAGCTTCAAAGAAGCAAGCCAGTGATATCACTTTCTTCATGTGAGGCTGAAATATATTGTTGGCAGCTATGCAACATGTCAATCATTGTGGTTGTAATCATTGATAGCATATTTAAAGATTGAAGTGTGCATGCCATTACTATTGATGATTGACAATATTTCAACAATAAATCTAACAAAAAACCATATGTCTCATGGAGAAGAAGAGAACACATTGAGACAAGATTTCACTTCTTAAGAGATCAAGTTGAAAGATGCAACTAAAGCTCATCTATTGTCAAATGAAGTTCACCTGACATATATCATGACTAAGACATTGAGGACAACTAGATTTGAAGAGTTAAGGAGAGTTGTTAAGTGTAAAATCACTTAGAAACTTGAATTAGGGGAAAGTGTTAGAAACCAAAAATGTTTCTAGAAAAATCAGAATAAACTCAAGAACGTTCTTGGTATAGTGAAAGATTTTAATTCAAGTTAAAATACTAAATGTATGTGATAACTAACTAACTAATCTCTTAATTAGTTAGTTAGAGAGTTTAGAGAATACTTAAAATGAATATGAATAAACTATGTATAAGATAACACACTCCATTCTTTCAATAAAATATATCCTACAACTCATATGCTATACTACTTTCTATTTTCTACACTTGAAATAATAAGTTTGAAAGGGTATCAATTTTTAATATAGATCAAACTCTGTAAGTATATAAGTACGCCTAAGAGGGGGGGGGTGAATTTAGGTGTTAGTAAATTTTCTCGTTTTTAGTGATATGGTAATTGAATTTTCTGAGTTTAAGAACAAGGCTTAATAAAATGTGCAGTATGTAAATGAACACGTTAAGATTTTATCCTGGTTCCCCTTATAAACCAAGGGTACGTCCAGTCCTCTTGCACACCACAAGAGATTAAATCCAATACTTGTCAGAAAATGTACAACTCCCACCCTCGGATTCTTGCTAACAAAACTTCTAACAGTACTTCTAAGATAGCACACCACTAATCTTACTTGTACAAATGATACAATAAGGTTTGAATGAGTTTAAAGATGTGGTATATTGATAAACAACTCAATAGTAATTCAAGTACTTGAGAACTTTTAGAATGATATGAAATCTAATGCAAGTACTTAGTAAAAATCAGAATTTTGTTCCAAAGTTGTACTAATGAATTTAAATCAAAGGATTGTTGATTTTTGATCTGAAGTTATGGGGTATTTATACTCCATAAAACATCCTTTCAGATTCGTGGCCATATGATCCAAAGAGATTTGATGAAAAATTACAATGTTCTAGAGGGCATTCAGATCTGAAAAATTGTAGATGTTTCCCAGTTGTATTCGAATACAGTATATGTGTATTTCGAATACACGTCTTTGTAACGTTCAAAAAATCAAATTTTATCATCTTGTATTCGAAATACACATCAGTGTAGTCGAATACAGATTAATGTATTTTAGCCTCTGACTTAACTTGTATTCGACTACATATGGGTGTAGTCGAATACACTTGGCCACTGACTTAGCTTGTATTCGACTACAGATGGTGTTAGTCGAATACACCATTTAAGACATTTTGCCTCTGACTTAAGTTGTATTCGAATACAACATGGGTATTCGAATACACTTATGCAAATTGTCAAAAATATGATTTTAAAATGATTTGTTAATGGTTGTTTTTGATTTTCGAAAACATGTTAAATGCATATCCTAAATATGAATTGTTCTCATTATATTTGAACTATTGATTTGTTCATATACCTTTTACATTTAATCATTTATTATTTGGATTTGGAAGCTTATTCAAGATGGTTTGATCTTCTTTTTGATCTTGCTGCATTGTTCCATAGTTGGTGGTCTTGTCGTCATCAAAAAACATGTAGTTTACATTCTCCCCCTTTTTGATTATGACAAAATGTTGTTGTGAAGAGAAGTGTGATGGTTGAAATCGTTGCTCCCCCGTAATAGGTGCATACTCCCACCGTTGTTATGTGATGATTTGAAAATTGTTTTGAGTTGCCTACAAGGTTTGAAATGCAACAACAACACCATTTTCTCCCCCTTTTGACATGATCAAAAAGAAGAAAGATAGAAAAAGAAAAAGAGACATACACGTTGCGAGCAAAATCATACACAAAGAGCATATAAGAGGAACAAGAATAGCAGAAATGGAAATTAAGTCAGAATATCATAGAAGTGAATACATAACAGTCCGAAACGAGTAATACATACACCAAAATTAAAACGACAAAGGAGTTTCATAAAGCAAATATCACAGTAATACAGAATGCGAAAAGTTAAC
>PGTU02010417.1:0-10781 GCA_002896215.2 Cicer echinospermum | reverse complement strand
AGTTTCATTTACTCAAATCATACATAATGAGTTCTAAATTCATTTTCCACGAACATTCATCAAATATAACCAAAACCTAACTCTAAGATTTTACCCATAAAGCCTTAGATTCATTTTCCCCCAAATCAATACTCAAACCCTAACAAAATTCTTTTCCACACAACCACAGATAAGTCCCAAATGCAAACTAAAAGTTTGGAAGCAGCCCTTACCTTAACGTTAGCTTTAACGTGCGAACACGGTACCGCGAGTAAATCTGGTAAAATCTCCGCTCGCAACGTCGCTTCCAAAGTTGGTTCCCTAGCACCGTAGCGTGGTAGTGAGCAATTTTCCCTTCTATCTCTTCGTGAAACGAAGCTTAGATCTAGATGAAACGGTGAGGTTTTGTTTGACGGTTTTAAAATCCCTAACACCGTTTTATCTTCGTTTTCGAATCAACGAGGGAGAGTGAAGTTAAGAATTCTCTTATCCTATCACCACACCAAGCCTTGGGTTTCTAATCTTAAAGAAATGAAGCAAAGAAACGAAAAATGGAGGAAGGAGGGAGAAGCGGGGTCACGCGTAGAGGTAACAGAGGAAGAAGATGGAATTTTACTTTTTTTTCCTTTCTCTTTTCTTTCCTTTCTTTTTCCTTTCTTCCTTTTTTCCTTCTTTCCTTTTTATATCATTTTCTTTTCTTTTTCCTAGATATTTGTTAAATTACTATTGTCCCCATAACGCATTAAATTCTTCGTAAAAGATCACTGCAGTTTAATTTAATTTATTTATCGACGAATAATTCTAAACGGCATCAAAACATCTTTTTGATCATATAAAGACTCCAATATTATTAACTTTGGCTAAAAAGCCTCCGAGCCAAAATCCAAATACACAAAAATACATAAAGTATACTTTAAAATTATGGTCTTACATTACTACCCCATAAAATTAGTTTCGTCCTCGAACGATGCGTCGATAATAACTCTGGGTGTTGTTTCTCTCATCTTGCTCTCATCAGTTTTTCAAGTCGCATCTCCAGTAATTGGGGTTCCAAATCACCTTGACCAATGAAACATCATTGGTCTCTCAATCGCTTAATCTTCCTGTCATCAATTCTCACAGGTGCGTACTTTGAATGACAAGTTATCCTTCAGTTGGATTGTGTCTGGTTGATCACATGAGTGATGATCTGCAAGATATTTCCTCAACTGTGACACATGAAACACGTCATGAACAATATTGGACAGTATCAGAGGCAATGCAATCCGATAAGCAACAGGCCCAATTCGTGCAGAAATCTGATATGGTCCAATGAATTTCGGAGTCAACTTCTTCGATTTCAAGGCTCTACCTACTCCAGTAGTAGGTGTGGACTCTCAAAAATACATGGTCACCCTGTTCCGAATTCTAAAAGTCTGCGACGCTTGTCCGCGTAACTCTTCTGACGATCCTGTGAAGTCTTCATTTATCCTTGATCTTCCTTAGCTTAGTCGTAGTCTGTTGCACCATCCCGGTCCGACAATCATACTTTCACCGTCCTATATACCAACACAAGGGCGTTTGACACTTGCGCCCATATAAAGCCTCATATGGTGCCATCCCGATACTTGCGTGGAAACTATTGTTGTAGGTGAACTCAATCAACGGAAGTACATCATCCCAACTTCCCCTATCTACTAATACACATGCTCTCAACAGATCTTTCAGGGACTGATTCGTCCTTTCAGTCTGTTCGTCCGTTTGTGGATGGTAAGCTGAGCTCAATCGTAGTTTCGTTCCCAACGCTTCGTGCAACGCTCCCCAAAAATGTGATGTGAACTCGGATCATGGTCTGATACAATACTCGATGGTACCCCGTGTAACCTCACAATTCAGCAATTTAGATCTCTGTTAGCTGATCTACCTTATAGGTGGTCTTTACTGACAAAAAGTGAGCAGATTTAGTCAGTCGATCCACTATCACCCATATAGAATCATTCTTCCTCCTTGTTTTTGGCAATCCAGTTATAAAATCCATGGAAATGTTGTCCCACTTCCATTGGTATTATCTAAAGGTTGCAAACATCCCAGCAGGTCGCTGATGTTCCACCTTCGCTTTCTGACAAGTTAGACAAGTGGATACATACTCCGCTACATGTTTTCTTCATTCCTGGCCACCAATAATGCTGTCTCAAATCATGATACAATCTTTGTTGCTCCAGGATGAATACTCAACTTGCTCTTATGAGCCTCTTCTAAGATTGTTTTCCTCATATCTGTAATCCTGGTACACAAATCCTACCTTACATTGCAAAATATTATCTGATCCAATTTGAAACTCAGTTGTCTTCCCTTGCACATATCAGTTCCTACTTCTCTTTGTATAAGACGTCATCTGAGAATTTGCATGCTTCAAGTAGTTCCACTCGAAATCTAATCATTTCGTATTTTCAAAATTCCTGGTGCACAACTCTACGTTCAAGTGTAGATCTCTAAAAGCTTCCCACAACTTTGTTGTTTAGCCATAATTGTTTGAAAACACCGAGACACTTCTCTACTCAACAGCATCAGCCACTACATTGGCCTTCAGGGTGGTACTGCAATGTGAAATTCAAAGTCTTTGGAGTCTCCATTCCATCCGTCTCTGGCGCATGTTTCAATCCTTTCTGATCAAAAAATATTCAAACTTTTATGGTCACTGAACGGTGAACGTGCAACCCATATAAATAGTGCCTCCAATCTCAATGCAAAAACAACCGCAGCAAGCTCCAAATCATGATTAGGATAGTTTCTCTCATGAATCTTCAATTTCCTTGAGGAATAAGCTACAACTTTCTTGTGTTGCATCAGAACACATCCCAAACCTTGGTGATACGCATCACAATAAACTTCATAGGGTTCTTCTGATTGCGGTAATACCAATACTGGTGAGGTCCGTCAATTTTCTCTTTATAACTGAAAATTTTTCCTCACAATTCTCCGTCCATGCGAACGGTTGATCCTTTCTAGTAAGTTGTGTCAATGGAGTCACAATCTTAGCAAAACCTTCAATAAAACCTCTTGTAGTACCCTGCCAATCCTACGAAACTTCGTATGTCAATGACAGTCTGAGGCTGTTTCCAAGCAAGAACCACCTCAATCTTAGCTGGATCTACATCGATTCCTTCCTTGGTTATCACATTCATCAATATAACCAAAACCTAACTCTAAGATTTTACCCATAAAGCCTTAGATTCATTTTCCCCCAAATCAACACTTTCAACTAACAAACAAATTTCTTTTCCACACAACCACAGATAAGTCCCTAAAATGCAACTAAGTTTGGAGAGGAGCCTTACCTTAACGTTAGCTTTAACGTGCGAATACACGGTACCGCGAGTAAATCCGGTAAATCTCTGCTCGCAACGTCGCTTCAAACGTTGTTCGCTAGGAACCGTAGCGTGGGTAGTGAGCAACTTTCCCTTCTATCTCTTCGTGAAAACGAAGCTTAAGATCAGATGAAACGGAGAGGTTTGTGTTTGAGCGGTTTTAAATCCCTAACACCATTTTTCTTCGTTTTCCGAATCAACGAGGGAGAGTGAAGTTAAGAATTCCTTATCCTATCACCCCCAAGCCTTGGTTTTCTAATTTGGAAGAAAGGAAGCAAAGAAAACGAAAAATGGAGGAAGGAGGGAGAAGGGCGGTCACGCGTAGTGGGTAACAGAGGAAGAAGATTGGAATTTTACTTTTTCTTTCTCTTTCTCTTTCTTTCTTTTCTTTTCTTTTCTTCCTTTTTCTCCTTCTTTCCTTTTTATATCATTTTCTTTCTTTTCCTTGTTCTTTCCAAACAAATAAGTATATATATATATTATATATATTATAATATATATATATATATATATATATAACTTCTAACAATATCTCACACATCTCTAGCATATCCAATTTTGGACTTTAGAAGATAAGTGAGTTTACTAAAAATTGACAAACCATTCCCTTTATTTTACTCCAAGAATGTGACCAATGCATTGACAAAAAGAGCAAAAAGAAAACACTTTTTTTAATTCTAAATTAACAAAAAGAAAAGCTAAACCTTTTCTTTCTACTATAATTTTATCATGCAATTGTATATACAAATCAATATCCACAACAGCATCAGCAAAATGACCAAAAGTACATAGACTTGTAGCTTTCATCCAATGAGATAAGAATCCAACCCTCTGGCAATAGAAAAAAGAATTTTAGGTTGCCCATTATTCAAGTAGAAGTCCAAAAATCACAACCAAATATTTGAGTATGGGGTTTGTTGATTGTTCGGTAGGAAAAAAAATATGGTGTCCATTTAGAGAGATGTAAAATACTTGATTGGAACTAAGAGTCATGCAACCAAACTCTCATAAGATCTTCCTCGGAAGAGAAAGAAAATTCATAGTATCCTTTATCAAGAGAAATAAAATTCATGAACTACCCAATTTTAAATAGAAGACAACTTGATATACATATCAAACCACTTTTAAAAGAGCATCGCCTTTAAAGTGAGCCAACGCCCGGGAAGGTGTTTTTTGCAACTCTTCTAATCCAGCTTTGTATTCATCTTCTGATATTCGAATCGCCAATGCAACCCCTTTTAATGGATGGTTGATATGAGAAACTCACAATTTTTGTTTTTTAAACTTGTGCAAAAGATTTTAACTTCACCATTGGCCAATAATTAAATCTTTTGCATCAGATCGTCTTCTCAAATTAGCTAATTCTTTGACTCTCACAAGGGATGAAAATCTATTTCTCTAAATTTATGTATCTGGTATCTCATGAGAGACCAAACACGCATCAAACAAAAGCCATTTCTTATTAGAAACATTATGCACGTGTTGAAGCATGAGATGTGTATGAAAATCTAAAATAAGTGTCGTTTAAAATTCTTTTACATAAACTAAAAAAAAAAAACAATAAATAAATAAATGTAACAATTTTACAAGAATTGTCTTCATTAACTATTAGCTATTAACAACGGCAATAAATGCATAGTGAAATAAAATTTGATTGTTAAAAGCTACATTTATTTTGGAATTCCTTTGTTAGGATGAGAAGATGATGCTTCTGTTTAAGATTGGGAATATCCTAAAGCTCATTAAGTTTTACAAAAAATTTATATTTGTCTTTTTTTAATGACACTAACATAAATCGAACTTACAACATATCGAATTCAATGTCTATCATTTACCACTAGAACAAACTATTAGAGTTACCAAACTAGAACAAACTATTAGAGTTAGTTATTAACCATTTCTAAAATATGCTAGTTAATTATCAAAGTATATATAGTTAAGATTTGATGATTGAACAGGTACATTTTGAAGGGAGCTCAAATAATTGTATTGTTTGTTTTTTGCATGTGCCTCTGATTGACACAGAATAAGGAAAGAAAGAAAGAAAGAAAAGAGAAGCATGTTCCACTCCAAACACAGCATGCTTGTGTTCTGAGTCTTGATGAGCAGCAAACAACACTAGGAAGCACTTCTATACTTTTTCTACTTCAAGCTTTTACATCTTGTTCACTTTTTGAGCGTGTGGACGGAAATCTTTATGTGTTGAAGCAACATCTTCAATTTCATCATAAAAAATATAATTGCTAGTTTATTTATTTAATATGCTCATTAGTGGGTTTCACATGCTTTATTTATCTACGCTTTGTTTATAGGTAAATATGGCTAGTTAATTTGTTAGAGAAAAGCAAATTGTAACTATTGTACTATTGGACACTGAACCTTCAACAAAAGGTTTAAAAATATTCGCGGTCGAGAAAATAACCGCGATAAAAAGTAAAGGTAATGGCGGTTATGATTTATTTATCATAGAAAATGACCGCGAAATCTACACCACTTTTTACGATAAAAATTGAAAAATTGCAGAAATCAGCATTTTTTATGAAAAAATCCAAGATTTCTATTTTTCTTTTTACCTTAATGACACACAACACATCTGCATTACACTGTACATTACCTCATTTTCTTTTTCAGTTTTGACATACACTTTACCTCCTTTCTATAACTAAAATTCAAAATGAGTAACATTATAAGAAGGTACCGCAACTGCTATTTAAATATTCGTCGTACTACTGACAACCATACTGTGGCTAATATTTCTTTTTGGGAAATTGTTGTTTCATTAAACCCATGTGTCCCATTATGGCAAGAGATTTAATCATATGTTATCTTGTTACTCCAAGTAACATTTAAACATAATTGTTCACATGAGTCCTGTTTGGTATAAGAGAGTTTGCAAAGAGAAATATAAGAGAGAGAGAAGAAATAAGACCAATTTCTTCTTGTTTGGTTGAAATAGAAGAGAGGAGAGTGATAAAAACAGTGGATCACCTACTTTTTATTTTTCTTCATGACTGAGAAGAAAGTGGGAGAAGTGCATTTTTTTCAATCTTCCACTTTTACCCTGTTTTTGTGATGATTACTCATATTTTTTTTTATATATATATACACAACACACCCATAAATTATTAAAAAGAAGTTAGATAAAATATAATTGAATTAAAATATAACTGAATTGTTTTAAGATACTGATAATATTAAAAGAAGTTTTATAATTAACTTAATAATGTAATAAATTATATATAAATAAAATAATAATAACGATTAATATTAATGTAAGGTTACGAATTATAAATTTGATGGTAATTAGATTAAAATTTGATGATAATTTTTAATTAAAAAGGTATTTTAAGTATTTCAAAAATTAATCAATTTTTCTCTCTCTTCTAATTCTAATCTCTTTCTCTTATTCCAAACAATATGTTAAATCAACTATATTTCTCACTTAATTCTTCTCTTCCCACACTCTTTCTCACGTCTTTCTACTTTTTTCTCTATTTTTTCTTACAACCAAACACTTCTCTTTATGTTGATGTACATAAACTAACATCTCCCTCTCTCTTACCCTCATATTTCCCAATTTCAACAATATTCAACTCAATTTAACTCTCCATCGACGAACAATCCAAACTAAACTCAAATTGCTCTAATTATAAGACTCGATTCAACTCATCTCACAAGTATCCTGATTCTCTAATCCTCAATTATGTTTTTTTACCTCTTCTCGTTTCTACAAAAATATATAAATTTGTTTTTAATAATAATTTTTAAGAGTTATTAGAAAGATTATATCAAATGATTAAATAAATTTTTTAATTGTTTATTCGACAACAACTATTTTTAATAATATTTAAAAGAATCATTATAAAGATATATTAAATAATTAAATAACTTTTTTAATTTTTATTCGACAACAACCATTTTTTTAGACATATAATTTGTTTGTTATAAAATCTTATAAGTATTAATATGATTATTAATTTTTATATTACGTTACCCATGTTATATATGTTGTATATGTAATAATAATAAAAATTAGTTGAACGTAAATTTTTTAAATTACATCAATTTTAATATTCACTTTTAAGGTGTGTGTAATAGTCAAATTTGAGTGTGTATAAATTAAGTAATTCATATCATGATATTTGACTCTCAAATATAAATGAGTTGATATCTTTCTCGAACGAATCCTTAAAAAAATTTAACTAGGATAATAATAATAATGACTAATATAATTAATTTTTAAGATATTACATATCATGATAATAATTCTTAAAATAAAAATATATTATTATCTACTTCATACATCCTTAAAAATATGGAATAGAAATGATAACAATGAAATTGTTATATATAAGAGTAACGATTGTCGAATAAAATAAATTGTTAATTTACTCGTACATCATAGAATATTTATGTTGATAGAATAATTATGATTGTCTTAATTTTAAATATATAAAATTGAATAATTTAAATTTTAACAATAAAAAAATTATTAAAAATATTGTGTTAGAGAATATAGAATGTATAATATTATTTTTCTTTAATAATTTCACTACGCCAAAAATGACATTTATAGCGGTCTTTTACAGCGCATATTAAATACAGCGTTGTTGTAGAATTTTTTAAAAATAACGGATGATACAACAACGTCTTTTTGGACAGCGCTGTTGTAGGGTCATATAGGGTCACATAGCGCTTGCACATAATGCTTACAACCCTTTTACAGCGCTTTTGTGTAAGCGTTGTAATTAAGCGCTCTCCCATAGCCTTTTACAGCGCTTTTGAGCGCTTTTAAACAACAAGCGCTGTAAAATGTAGCGTTTCCACCTTATGTTACATGGCTTAAAGTGCTTTTGTTGAAGCGCTGTAAGCTTACGCTTTCACATTAATTAAGGACCTATTAGAGCGCTTATTACCAAGCGCTATAAAATCATTCACCTTTATAAATCATTTAATTTAAATAATAAAAACAAAATTAACGAACCCTCATCTCTCTACTTTGGGAACCCTCCTCTCCTCTACGTATTGTGCGGCCATCCTACTGCTCCTCTTTAAAAAAATTGGATACGTTGTCTCAGGTACTGTATTTATTAATTTGTTGTTGTCACTAAACTAATAAATTGTTACATAATAAATCATATAAAATCTATTCTTTTTTGAATTTGTTGATATGTTTCTATTTGAATTTAGACATGGACCTTGGTTTCCATTTCCAATATTAGATAGTGTACTATATATTGGTATAATGTTATCAGTGCTTATTATTGTGTAACTTGCATTTATATAGGTCATAATAATATAGCCGGAAATGGATGTCTGCCAATCGATTGTCAAAAGAGTATGAAAATGGAGTGAAGGAGTTTGTTGAGTTTGTAGTGAAGAATGCAAAAGATCTAGATAGAGTCGTTTGTCCTTGTTTAAAATTTTGTTTTGGAAAACGCGTTAGAGAAGATGAATTGGAATGACATTTAGTATGACATGAAATTGATCAAGCTATACATGTTGGATAAGACATGGTGAGGAAAAAAAGGAAAACATTAATTTTGAGAATGGTTCGACATATGCTTCAACTGATTTCGACACAGATACATATGAGTCGGACCAAGTTGAGGAGATTGCAAAGCAGTTGAAGAAAATCTTCGGGATTGTCCTAAAATGTTTGAGAGTTTGTGAGTGATGCAGAGAAACCATTATATAATGGTTGTACTAATTCACAAGACTGTCGGTGATATTAAAGTTGTTACAACTTAAAAGCGAGTAATTGATGGTCTGATAAAGCTTCACAGAATTATTAACACTCTTAAAAGATATGTTGCCAGATGATAATGAACTTCCCAGTCGAACTACGAGGCTAAATGAATTTTGTGCTCTATTGGCATGAGTTACGAAGGATTCATGCGTATCCTAACGATTGCATTTATTTGAAACAATATGAATTACTAAAGGTGTGTCCGAAATGCAATGTCTCTCGATATAAGAAAAAGAATCTACTCCAGCAAAAGTCGTGTGGTATTTTCCTATAATACCAAGATTTAGGCGCATGTATCGCAGTGAAGATTCAAACAGTGACTGGCATGCAAATGAAAGAATTAGAGATGGAAGTTTCGACACCCTGCAGATTCTCCACAATGGGCAAATTGATCACGAGTATCATGAATTCGGGATAGAGGTCAAGAAATCTACGACTTGAACTTTCTACTGATGGCTGTGATTTTGTTAATTTATACCCCTACCTCCATGGTTTATGTATGAAGTGTAGTTTATGATGTTGTCTCTATTAATTTCTGGACCAAACAACCGGGGAATAATTCGACGTATTACTTGACTCCTTTAATTGAAGATTTTAAAAATATGCGGGAGACAGTGTGGAAGTTTATGATGGGTATAAGAACTAATGTTTCAATTTGAGGGCTATGTTGTTCGGCACAATTAATGATTTTCCGTATATTTAATTTATCAGGATATAGCATTAAAGGTATGTGTGCGATGTTCTTATATGTGAAGAGAGTACAAATTGGATGCGGTTGAACATTGTAAGAAGAATGTATTTCTTGGACATTGTAGATTTTTACCTTATAGTCATTAGTATCGTGGGTGGAGAAATGCATTCAATGAAAAATCAGAGGAAGGTTAAAGCTCCTTTAGGCACCGACTGGATATCAAATACTTGAAAAAGTACAAGGTTTGACCAATAAATTTGACAAACCTTTTTGCGGGAGAGCTGGTCAAAACTGGGTGGAAGAAAAATCAATTTTCTTTGAATTGCCATATTGAAAGTCATTGTATATAAGACATTTCCTCGATGTGATGCATATTGAAAAAATGTTTGATAGTGTTATTGGTACGTTACTCAATGTTCCAGGAAAGTCTAAAGATGGCATCAATGCAAGATTGGACTTGGTCGATATGGGAATAAGAATGAATGGGTCCCGTAAAGGAAAATCGCACATATTCTACCTCCAGCCGCTCATAATCTATCTAGAAAAGGAAAAAATTGTTTATGTAAATTTCTACACGAAGTTAAAGTTCCAGAAGATACTCTTCATTAAAAATTTAGTTTGTATGAAGACCTCAAGTTAAAAGTTTTGAATCCCATGATGTTGTCATATTCTAATGGAGCATTTGCTATCGATAGACATACGTTCCATTTTACCTGAAAAAGTTCGACGAACCATAATTAGTTATGTTTCTTCTTCATGGAAATTTTGTAGTAAAGTGATCGATCCTCAGAAATTACCGACATTGCAGAGGGAAATTTGTTGTTACTTTGTGTGAGCTTGAAATGTATTTCCCCACCCTCGTTTTTTTGACTATAATGGTTCACCTTACTGGTTCCTCTTGTTAAGGAGACACAACTTTTTGGGCCAGCTTATATGAGATGGATGTATCGATATAACGATATATGAAAATATTAATATGGGTACGTAAAAGTAGAAGTCGACCAAAAGGTTGTAT
>PGTU02010416.1:0-22323 GCA_002896215.2 Cicer echinospermum | reverse complement strand
TATATAGAGTAGTGTTTGACTTGAAAGTTATGAACAAATAACAACTCTTCTCAATCAATACAATAATGTCCCTGTCAAAATAAAAATGAAATAATATTAATTAAATAACTAACTTCAAATAAAAAGTTAACATTAAAAAGCGCTGTAATAGACTATTAAAAATTAAGTTAAGGAGGTCTTTTATAGCGCTCTTTCAAAGAGCACTATAATAGGCTTTTAAAAAATAAGTTGAGGAGGCCTTTTACAGCGCTCTTTCAAAGAGTGCCGTAATAGGCTTTTAAAAACTAAGTTAAGGAGGTCTTTTACAACGCTCTTTCAATGAGCGTTGTAATAGAGTTTTATATATAACAGTAAACCGCTTCAGTTTCCTCTTCATTTTGTAAACTTCACTACGCTTTAGAGTCCTCCTCCTCTTTATTGTCGTTCTCATTTTCCTCTTCATTACATAAACTTCATATGCTTGTTTCCTCTTCCTCTTCATTCTCCATCTCATTGCGAATCCTACGAACAATATTGCCTTATTACTAACCCTCATTACCTAAAATTCATATGCTTGTTTCCTCTTCATTCTCCTTGTCATTGCGAACCATCTTTGTTTATGCGAACCCTACTCTCCTACGAACTGTTCTTATTTCTGCGTTGTTCTTCTTTGTTTGTATTTCTGCGTCGTAACCCTATTATTTTTCTGTTTTTCAGGTATTGTATTTATTAGTTTTTTGTTTCACTAAAATGCATGTTGAACTTACACTGCTATCAATGCACAAATATTTATTGACTTATATGATTTATTTTATAGTGCCCTCGTCAAACTAACAACATCGACTGTGGGTACTATATATTGCGATTCATGAAGGAGATTGTTGATATGAATCAAACTATAATCCCAGAAACGGTACGGTATTTTCATTATTTGATTTTCATATATAAACTATGTATACATTTGATTCTAACTTATTTATGTTCAATTTTTATATCGCACAGTACTTTGACAATTCCAGTCCAACATACTCTGAAAGAGATCCAATTGAAATAAAGTAAGACTGGTGTCAGTATGTGATTAAAATGAAAATAATTTGATTTGCTAGGAAATGGCATGCTGCAAGGGATAGTTATATGAATATATGATAGTTCTGTTCTGTGTAGTTCTGATAGTTATATGTATATGAATAAGGCACATTTGAAAAGTTGTGAATGTGTAGCTATATGAATATGTATATAGTTTTGTGGTGTTGTCAATATGTGAATATGTATATGAATATGTTGTGAACTGATTGTGTAAATATGTAAAGTTATAAAGTTAAATTATAAAAGTTATATGTTTCTCTGTTGTGTACTGATTGTGAAATGATTGTGTGAACTGATCTGGATGAAATGATGTTGAAAAAAAAATTAAAGAGCAGTGGTTGTAATAGGTGCATATAATGCAATCTATTGAATGCACCTTTTACAACCACTAAACTACTTTATTGTATCTATACATTAGTTGATAACTTGAAGTTCAAATAGAACTCTTGCCTCACCTGGTTTATACCAAATAATTCAGCAAACACTATATTTCCATGTGTCAACACACTAAATACTTCTTTTCACTTTGTTTGTTCAAAATCCAATACACAATTGTTATGCAAAGACATGTGCAAGTAACACAATCAAACAGTCGAAAAGTGATTAGTAAAATATATCGTTTTTAACTATGATTGATTTAGTTTAAATCTCCTAAAATAACATAATTCATTAAATTAGTTAATGAGTTAAAAAAATGGTATACAATATATTCATGTGACAAAGAGAACGGATTTAAACAAAGTAAATAAAAAGAATTTAGGTCTAATTGATGAAAGAGGTTAAAATTTATATTTCTTTTACTATTTCATAGTTACTAAGTGGTGTTGCTGTGACGAGCTTGGAGCACCTATTGTTCGTGACCTAGTGTATCTTTCAACAACGTAATAAACAAGAATGAAATGATAATATTCCTTTAAGTCTAAGGTCCTCATTTATTCATTCCATATTAAGTTAAATCAGGAGTTTTAATTGATGACTCTAATCCTTTGTTTAAGTGATTGGTTCGTGAGATACGTCCATTTTACTAACACTACTATATTAAATTCTATAAGAATCATTTAAATCGCTTCACAATCAGTAAACTAACATTCATCCTAAACTTTGTGAAAGCCCAATAAATTAATTATGACAATAAATCTCATAAACTAAAAGTGTACAACATTCCTAGATACATTTAAACATAACTACTTCATAATAAAATTCAACAATAAATCCAACACAAATGGTTTTAATCTCATGGTGTGAAAGACATAAATCATACACAAGAAATAGAAATTTAGATCCATTACAACTTAAAATAAGTAAAATACAAATAACTACAACTAAACCACCAAAGAGAACTATTGATTTGTCAACCACAAGTGCTTCAGTCGAAGATACAACACTTTACTCTAGTTTTGCAGTGGAGGAATTAAAATGGAATCAAAGTTGGAGGTAGGCGATGGAGGTTGAAACTGCAATCAAACCTAGGGTGAAGAGTATTTTAATGTTATATTTATAGTATCCCCCTTTGTGAAACCCTAAACCCCAAAATAATATATAATAATTTATACAAGAATTTTTAATTTTAATTTGCAACGGATAAATAAAATATGCTTTCAAGGAAATAAAAAAAATAAAACTTTTATAATAAGTTTAAGATATTACATTCCTCAAAATTCAAAAGGAACACTTTAAATTTTTCTGCTTATAAAATAGTGCAATCTCCATAAACTTGATTTAACTTGAATTTCTTAATTTAATTCAAAAAATTTACTAGTAATTATAAGATTTTCATACAAAAAGTTGTTTTTAATTAAACAAATAAAAATACAACTTAATACTCTCATTCCCGGTATCACTTATCAGAGCGGAGTTTCTCCCAATCTTGAACTTAAAGACTCATTTACATGTAATAATTGCGATTTTGCAAACGCAGGGCCAAGCCAGTCAAACATAAAAAAATGAAGGAGGTGAGTTTTGAAATCATGTAAATAGTATAATATAAGTAAGGCGAACACACAATTAATCATAAATAAACTGTATCATTACACAAACATTCTTCAAGGAAAAACATAACATTATAAAGTCAAAATCATTCAAGGAAAATCAATACATTTCACTATAACATCAAATCATCTAAGAAAAATTATTATCGCACATAACACATATTAATCACAACAAAACAATCACAAGAAAATGCAATGATATCCATGAGCTTAAACTCTACTTCACAATGTGGTACCATTCTAACTCTGAAGTACTTGGTTAGAAGACTTGATACTCTGCCACCATCCCGGTGGATGGACAATTCAAATTGGCCATGTCCTCATAGATCCCCTCAACTCAACCTGTTACACATATACACGATAGTCAAGGTAAACATGTGTTGCATGGTAACTCCCAACATTTGGAGTGCTACCTAAAAGTCACCTAGGAATTCCCCACCCGAATACCTCAAGGGACTAACAATCTTGCCTTAAGGCTCAACAGCAGACTGCCACGATCAGACTCATTCAATTGTACTTCCCCGAAATCACTAGACTAGTTTGGCCATACCTATATGATGACAAAATAATCTCAATTTCACAAATTCTCAATATTTACTTTCTCCCTTTGTTGGCCTATGATACTCCATTAACACCGTCATCTCAAACACAAATTGGAATCACTATTATTTCTTCAACTATGGAGTTATTTCAATATTCTCATCACAAATTTATATCATCACAATCATTAATCACACATGATCATAATCACATAAACTCAACATAAACTTATCGCATTCTATCATTAATCATACCTCATCACATAAACTTATCACACATTTATAACATCACAATTATCAACCATACATCATCATCATCACATAAAATTATCGCAATGCATTCATCTTTTATTATCACATCACATAAATTCATATAATCAAATATATACATAAAATTCATTCGACACCCAATAACACAATAAAAGAAATTAAATCAATCAACACCTTACAAATTTTTCTATTCTATATTTTAATCTCCCAATTTCCATATCTTCATATTAATTAATTCATCCCTCAAATGGCTACTGCCGTACGTAGCGAGCCCCAAATAAATCGTTGAGAAATACGGTTTTCCTGTTCCTCTCACAATCTCATGAATTCAAACATGTTTTTAGCTTTTTAGTTTGGTATTTTAAAAGCTAGTTATAGCTTAGATTAATATTTTTAGCTTGTTTCTAAACTTTGGGTCGAATTTGAATTATAATTTTATTATAACCATTTTAATTTTATTATTTATATTTCGACTCTTTCTCGCTCTGTAGGTCATATGAGCAAGCATTGGAAAGATAAAAAATCTGAGCTACAACTTTTGTGTTGGAAGGAAAGACCAATTCCGAACTTTACTGGGCCGAAATTGCAAAATTCATAATCTGGATATTTGTAATAATTTTAATTAGCGGGCCACTTGTTTTTAAACCCTAAAGTCCAATAACAAGTACTATATATTGGCAGCTTTGTTTCTTTTCTAAGATGGAAAAATTAGGATTCAAATTGCTACAAGAAATAAACAGTTTTATTTCAATTTCATGGAAGGCTAATTTTATAAGATTAATCCACGAGTTCAGAGTTTCATCAACACCTTGAGATTCAGGTTACACTGTCAATTTCTATTCATGATTCTATTTTGTTTATTTGATTATATTGATATTTTGATTGCTTAAATTGAATATCAATAGGATTAATTAAATTTATTTGGCAAAATTTGGTTTTGGTTTTTATTTTAATTGAATTATAATTTTGCAACGCTTGATCGTTAATTATAATATTTTGATGATTGTGATGCTTAATTCAATCAAAGAAACCAAATTCACATAGGATTGATTACGCTTGTTTGATCAATTCTATAATCAAATAAGAATAGAATCACAAATTAGAAATTAAACTCATTGATAGAATATGTGATAGGTTTGAAACTCGAATAAGTGGATTAATTGTTTTGCTCATCCGTTAAAATAAAAATCTAAAAAACCCCCCTTTTTAATTTCAATTTTCAATTCGGTTATTATTACTATATCAGAAGTCCTTGCGAAACGATTCAAGTTATTACCTCTATTTACATTTTATCAATTGTATTTGACCCATGTGAGACAGCGGATCAAATTGGCGCCGTTGTCGGGGACTCTTTGATAATAATATTAACCCTGTTTTTAGGCGACTGTCTCGGATTGCTCCAAAACTTTTCCAGAAAATCAGAAGAAAAAAAAAATCAGGAACAAGACTCCGTATAAGTTCTTTATAACGAAAACGACGGTCAAAATCCCAAAATCCCGTTCGTTTAGACCTTTTTTTCAATTTTTCTTAATTTTTCATTATCACTCCCAAAAAATTCCCAAAAAAATTGTGTTGACTTTATTTGAATTTTAGCATTTGGGACATTGTTGGATTTTCAAAATTGTTAAATTTTGTATTGCATTGTTAATGATGATGGCCATGACTAGGGCTAGTTCTTGTGAATCTTCATTCTCTTGAACCTGAAATAAGATAAGACATTACATTTAAACTCAGTAGACTTAATAGAGCTGGCTAGTGTTTAATGAGTTAGAGTCAAGATACTAAATTGACAACTTGTTGGCCAAAATATGGCTGATGCGAATAATAGAACCTTAGAAACCAACTTGTTGCAATCTAATGCCAAATTATAAATCATTATGTATATCATATCCTGAAGTTACTGTACCATTTGAACTTAAATCTATTTTAATACACTTGTTCCAAGGTTTAATGGTCTTGAGTGAGGATCGCCCACAAACACTTGAAGGAGTTCCATGTTGTTTGTTCTACCATAAAGCTTAGGAGTCATAACCGACCACATTAAGCTGACGGGCTTTCCATTTCTCACTTCAAGATGCTGACAAGGAATTGGTTATACTCCTTCAACCAGGTTCTGTTAAAGTGACAATGATCTCTGAAGATATTGTTTCTAGAAAAATTCTTCTCTGCTCAAGAGCTGCCTTCCAATCAGAAATAAATATGTGACATCAGGCAAATTGACAGGGATCATACATAGTATATTGGGAGAGATTCAAGAAATTAGTGTCTAGCTGTCTCATCACCAGATTTCTGAAGAATTGCTCATTCCAATAATTTCTTATGAAAGGCTTGCTAACCGTATGGATAGAGATTATTTTGGATGCTGCTAGTGGGGGAGCACTTATCGATAAGACCCAGAAGCGGCAAGGGCTTTGATTGAAGATGTCCATTAATTCTAAAGCAGGTTTACAACTAGAAACAATTCAACAGTGTTGACAGAGAGTGTGAATGAAATTCAAGCTACTTCCCACAAGAATCTAGAAGGTAGACTTGATGAGCCTTACATCTTTAGTAAAAAAATTGTACAATAGGTAAAACCCAAGCAGTTGTTTTGTGGTATTTCACTTCTCTAGAGCATCCTACAGATTCATGTCCTACATTGCAAGAAGACCCAATTGCTGATGCTCCTCAAGCATATTATAGCAAATATATACAATCCTCAAGCCAACTATGATCTATCATCTAACAAGTACAATCCTTGTTGGAGATGAACCATCTAACTTGAGATGGGGTAATCATCTTGCACAACAGCAACCTAGGCAGCTCACAATAACATATACAAAATATCCTCAACAGCAAAACAATATGCCACCTTCATTAGAGGACCTCGTTAAACAGGATGGATGTCCGATATCTCCAATTTCAACAGAGAACAGATTCCACCATTCAAAATTGTAAGAAACAAAGATTGGTCCCCAGCTAGCCACTTTAATCAATTCAATTACATGATCAAGGGTCAAACCAATTGCCTTCACAATCAATAGTAAATCCAAATGCTCCCAATGTTGTGCAATTACATTGAGGGTCTGCGAAAGTTGTAGAAATTCCAAAGGTACCTGAAACTATAGTGAAAAATAACAAGTTGCTGAGGACTTTGATATTTGAAACTGTTGATGTGTAGCAAAATGTACCATTTCCTTTTCCTCAAAGGGCAGTGAAGACTAAGAAAAATTGACGAGGCAGATAGGGACAACGAGATCCTGAATACATTTAGGAAGGTGGGAAGTGAACATTCCCCTTCTTGAAGCCATTAAACAATACCAAGATATGCAAAATTTCTAAAATATTTGTTGCACACATAGAGAAGGTTAAAAGGTAATGAAGAGTAAACATGGGGCAAAATGTTTCAGCCCTCATTCAGCCCATGCCCTTAGAAATGCAAAGATCCAAGAATTTTTTCCATTTCCATGTACCATAGGCAATAGTCAGTTGAAAAATGCTATGTTAGATTTAAGATCTTCCCATTAATGTTATGCCTACATCTATTTGTTAACTCTCTTGCTCTTGGACCTTTACAAAGACAATGTTACCATTCAATTGGAGAACAAGAGCAATACTCGTCCGTTGGACTTGTGGAGGATGTACTTGTTCGAGTTTAATGAATTGATATTTCCTGCAGATTTTTTACATTCTGGACATGGAGGAAAGAATAAGTTCAACAAGGCGCCTATCACCTTAGGCAACCATTCTTGAAAATGGGCTAGAAACAAAATTAATGTTCATGCTGAACTCTATCCATGGAATTTAGTGATAGCATTATTAAATTTAACATCTTGATGCTATGAAACACCCCATGGAAGAGCATTCTATTTTTCAAAATTGAAATTCTTGGCTTATTTGGTTATGACACTTCCTGATATATTTGCCACTGATTTCCCTTCATTTTCTGGTTTTGATGATACTTATACTTGTGAATTATGTAACATACTCATTGTTCTCTGTGTGTGCTGAGATCGACGCTGCTTTGTGGTGATCATTGTGAAATATTGATATTGCATAACTAATTATTTTGGCATACTTAGCTTCGTCCACTAGTGTTGTACCTTCATTTGAGCAACCACCAGACTATAGAGCTTAATTTAACTTCGTGAAATTTGAAATATGCATATTAGAAAGGAGTGCAAGTTACAGCTGTGATTATTTCAGCAAACTTGACGATGAAAACAAGATAGAAGCTGTGCAGATTTTGAGAAACACAAGAAGGACGATCGGATGACTTTGGCAGATATATCTGGTATTAGCCCATCCAATGTGTTGCATAGGATACTACTGAGGACGGTAAAATTAGTCAGGCAGCCCTAAAGGTTGACTTAACCATTAATTTTGGATGTTTAAAAAAAGAAGTTACCAATGCTCTTACAAGCAGGCATTCATATACCTTATCTCTAATAGTCCAGTGGTGAGTTGGTGCAGGTAGTCCCTAAGAAAACTGGACTCACAGTGGTTAAAAATGAAAAATAATGAACTTATCCCCACACGAGTGCAGAACAGCTGGAGGGGTATGCATCGATTACAGGAGACTAAACCAGGCACTAGAAAAAATCATTTCCTTTACCATTCATTGATCAAATGCATGAACGTTTTAGCTGGTAAGTCACATATTGTTTTCTTGATGGTTTTTCTAGTTATTTTCATATCCATATTGCACCAGAGGACAATGAAAGAACTATATTCACTTGTCCTTTTGGCACATTGCCTACAAGAGGATGCCCTTTGGCCTATGCAATGCTCCTGGCACTTTCCACGCTGCATGATTAGTATCTTTCTCTGACTTGATAAGAAAAATTGTATTGAAGTTTTCAGTGCGATGTTTACTGTGTATGGCTCCTCATTCTTGATGCATGCTGAACAATTTAGATAGAGTTTTGCATAGATGTTATTGAAACTAACCTTCTACTGAATTATGAAAAATGTCATTTTTAATGGTTTGCACAAGGCATAGTTTTTTGGGACATGTGATCTCTAAAAATGGGATAGAAGTGGATTCCTACCAAGATATGACTGCGATTTCAAATTT
Source organism: Cicer echinospermum (assembly GCA_002896215.2). Classification (NCBI taxonomy): domain Eukaryota; kingdom Viridiplantae; phylum Streptophyta; class Magnoliopsida; order Fabales; family Fabaceae; genus Cicer; species Cicer echinospermum. The sequence continues at coordinate 13,405 of PGTU02010416.1, read as the reverse complement.
GCCTACCATCTTGCATCCGCGAGATTTGTTCTTTTCTTGGCCATGCAGGTTTTTACAAGCGCTTTATCAAGGATTTCAGGCAAGATAGCTCTTCCACTGTCAAATTTGTTCAAAAAGATGTTAGTTTCACCTTGATGATAAATGCAAAAGGCGTTGATTCTTAAAGGCAACACTGACCTCTGACTCCATAATTCAGCCACCAATTGGAACCCCTCCCTTATTGAAATATGTGTGATGCATTTAACTATGTCGTGGGGGCATCCTTGCACAAAGGGTGGTAGGTTGTCCATGTTATTTATTATGCTTCTAGACTTTAGTTCTGGCACAGGCTAATTATTACTACCACTAAGAAAGGAACTTTTAGCTATTGTTTGCACTTGCATAAGTTTAGATCCATATATTGTTAAGGTTCGAAGGTAGTTGCTTTTACTGACCATGCAACTTTGAAGTTCTTGTTGAAGAAACCAGAAGCAAAACCTAGATTGATCCAGTGGATGTTGTTAATCCAAGAATTTGATTTAGAGATTAAAGATAAGAGTGGAGCTAAAAATTTGGTGGCAGATCATTTAAGCAGAATAGAAATGGATGAGGACCCCATCCACATTCAAGTTGACTTCCCTGATGAGCAACTGCTACAGTTGTGTGAGGTAGCTCCTAGGTTTGTTGATTTAGTTAACTATCTAGTTGCTGGAGTCTTTTCTGCAGATGCATCCCGAACACAAATACACAAACTTAAAAGTGATTCCAAATACTATGTGTGGGATGATCCATATATGTGGAAATTCTGTAGTGACCAGGTGATTAGGCGATGTGTTTCCCGCCATGAGGCTCAAGCCATTCTTCATTTTTGTCATGCCTCTCAAACTGGGGGACATTTTGGTCCTCAACGAACAGCAAGAAAAGTCTTAGACTCAGGTTTCTTTTGGCCCACTTTGTTTAAAGATGCTTTTGAGACTTACAAAACTTGTGAATAGTGCCAAATAGCAGGAACAACAATCACTCGTATTAGAATGCTCTGATATTTATTTTATAAATAAAAAAACTTCATTTTTCATTTGAAATCTTCATATTATCCAAAATAGGACCCCTAAAATATGCCCTATCTGTGTGCCCACTGTGTCTTCCTATTTTAAGACTTTCAAGTGCCCAAATTAAGGCTTTTTCATACACTCATTTCTTACTATTCTTATTATCTTTATTAATTTGAAATGGCTGATTATTGAACAAACAATAGTAACCAAGATATTCTTTTACAAGTTGATGCCTCTAAAAAGTGTGATAATTCAAGCATAGAAGATTGTGTTCCTCTATTGCAAAAGGTATCTATGTATCCCGTTGCTTTCATTTATTCACTATCCAAAATTAATTGAAACGAGAGTATATCCTACGTGTTGCACAAGATATATAAACTTTAACATATTAGCATTATTGTTATTAAGATTTTAAAATTTCATAAATAATATAATTTATTGATTTTGTTTTTAGAATATTTTTTTCCAAGTGAGTTTATTTGAATAATTATTATGTATAGGTTTATAAATACACATTTGAGAATATGTAGAATGTTTTGGAGAACTTAATTGCAATTAATTCATACAGATTAAATTGAATTATTATGTTAAACTTTTAGTTATATTTTAAAGAATGAATAAGATTTAAAACTGTTAAAAAAATATTTAAAGCTCTGATCAACTAATTTATAATTTAATGTCTTATATCACATTTCTCTCGTTAAAGATTATGAGAAAATAGGACAGAGTATTATGTAAAAAATATTAACGCATTAAAATATAGTAATAAGTATAAAGTTAATATAGTATATTAATCATTAATGGTCTATATGATGAACCAAATAATTTGTTAAAATTAATATATTAATCTATAATATGTTAGAATTTACATCTTTCTAATTATTACACATTTACCATTCTCTCAAATGTTCAACCAAAAAATAAATCACTCTCTCCAAAGTGTGGTTAGGATACATAAAATAAAAAATAATAATTTTTTTCAAATCAACTCATAGTGAAGATCATCCTAACCCATAAATTATTTTTAGTATTATAAATCTTAAATTTATTTTCATAAATATTAATATATGTAATTATCTACCGTAAAATCTGTTTATTCATGCTCTTTGTTTTTACTTGTAACAGCCTTTTTTTTTTTTAAAACAAAAATCAAATTTCAGAAATTAAGAAAGAAATACTTTTGGATAAAATATTTAAGTCGTAACATAACGACAAAAGTCAACAAATATTTACAAGCAGCGGAAATACTTTTTGAAACAAAAATCCAAAGTATTTAAACATAAAAAATACACCGGAGCTATGACACCTATTAGACATAGCTCATACCCCTGGATTATTCTCGGCAAACACCCGTACAAAAGCACTACCCCAAGAATTTTAATTCCCCACGCCGCGTCAAAAGTAGTACAAGTGTGACACCCTAAACCCCAAAATAATATATATCATATTTATATCATATTTCTATAAAATTTACAGCGGATAAATAAAATATGTTTCCAAGAAAATAAAAACTTTTAATTTTTAATTTAGGATATCACGTTTCTCAAAAATCAAAAGGAACCTTTTACTTCTTACTGCCATGAGTGCCCATCTCAATAAGCTTGACATTTAGATAATTACTTGATTTAATTCTAAAACCTATAGTACTTATATGGTTTTCATACAAAAAGTCGTTTCAAAATTAAATAAGTAACATACAATTACGACCCTTATCTCCCGGTATCCACCTATCAGAGCGGGGTTCCTCCCAAACTTGAACTTCAAGACTTATAACCTGTACACTGCGATTTCGCAAACGCATGGCCAATCCAGTCAAACACAAACAACGAAAGGAGGTGGAGTTTCAAAATCATGTTAATGTATAATAATAAGTAAGAAGAACACGCAACAATCATAATAGACCGTATCATTAATCACATTACGAATATCCAAAATATTTAAGTAGAATAGTATCATATTATAACATCAAATTCAACTCAAGTGAGATAATCATCTCATAATAATATGCATCAAATCATCTAAGAGTAATTATTATTACTTTTGACACATCAATCACCACAAAACATCACAAGTAAATGCCAATGTATGCAGAGCTTAGACTCTACTCACAATCGTGTACCATTCTAACTCTGAAGTACTTGGTTAGGAGCTTGATACTATGCCACCACCCGGTGATGGACAATTCAATTGGACCTCTCCTCATAGATCCCCTCAACGCAACCCGAGACACATATACGCGAAAGTCGAAGTAAACGGTGTGTTGCGTGTTAGCTCCCGACATTTGGAGTGCGACCTTCAAGTCACCTAGGAATTCCCCAACCCGGAATACCTCCAAGGTCTTACAATCTTGCTTAAGGCTCGACAGCAAGACCGCCACATCAAGCTCCATTCAGTTGTACTTCCCCGGAATCACTAGCTTGTCAGGCCCTACTATATGTGACAAATAATCTCCATTTCACAAATTCACAATATTTATTTTCTCTCCTCGTTGGTATATGATACTCCAATTAATACCATCATCTCAGACACAAATTGAAATCACAATATTTTCATCACAATTATAACATCACTATAATTAATCACACATCATCACATAATCACATAACTCATCACAAATTATAGAATCACTATCATCAATCATACAACAACACATATATTGACATCACAAATTTATCTAATCACCATTATTATCACTACATTACATCATTAATATATTTATCAACACACATCTATTTTTATTATAACATCATTTTAAACTCATCTAATCAAACATATGCAAAAAAAATTAATTCAACAACCAATATCACAATAATATCACACACCACACATTTAAAGAAATTAAATCAAATATCACAATAATTATCAATGCCACATTTTAACGAAATTAAATCAAATAGGACAATAATATCAAATGCCACACATTCAAATTAACAAAATTACTCATCATCAACTACACATACAAACTATTAAATCAACTATATATTTTAATCTCACAATTTCCATATTTTCACATTAATTAATTAATCCTCAAAGGCTACTGCAATACGCAACGAGCCCCGAATGAATCGTTGGGAAATACGGTTTTCCCGTTCATCTCACAATGTATTACACTCATGAATTCAAACGTTCTCTCACCCCTTACCTTATTTTGATGCTTTCACACACGATATGATTCCATGAGCAAACAGCCTTTTGTCCTTCAATCGATCTAACTCGACAATTTATGGTAAACGTCAAAATAAATTATGAGAGATATTCTAAAAACTAAATCAAAATCGTGTCAAAGAAAATCCATAAATCAAAAAACCAATCAGTGGGTAATATAGGCACTTTCACACGGTCGTTTTGGCGTTTGGTTTCACTCAAATCGGACTTATGGTGAAGAGAACAGTGCAAAATAACGAATTTTTACAAACGAAGAAGTCGGTATTAGGGAAAAATTAGGGTATTAAAATCTGGAAAATTATGAATTAATTGATGAGTTACAATAAATGAAATAACATACTCAAATTTTGGGCGAAAATGGAGAAAGTTTCCTGGAACAGTATCGTCATCCAGGTGTTCAAATGATAGGGTTATTGTTGTGTTCTTCTTCGGTTTTACGGCTGCCTTCCAACTTCCTTCTCTTTTGTTTGTTTTATTTTATTGACATAATTAGGTTAACATAAATGGGTCAAGCCCATTTGTCCCTTATTTAATATATGTTTTACTATTATTATTATTATTATTTTCTAAAACGAAATTAATTGTTACTTAATCTCATTTTTTAATACTCTTCAAACATCATTAAATTTTCAAAACATTACTTTAATATTTGATAATTAATATTGCTAAATTAGAGTAATAAAAACAATCATATAATCCAAAAAAACATATTACTAATAATTAAAACTCTCACATTCAAAATAATATCTACAATTATACTTATTTCTCAAAATACTCACATTATAATAATACCATCATATTAGAAAATAGTCAAAATTATAAAATAAATAAATATTACACCATCACTTTATATTAACACAATATCAATTCTATCTCAAGATATTATTTATAAAAAAAGTAACTAAAAATAGAAAGTAGTTATAAATGATTGAAATATAACTAGGTGCATACTTAATATCAGTCAAACGCACACAAAAATATTACATTAATTGGGCACACGTATATACACGTAAAATTGCATAAAATCTTTTTCTTTAAACTATATATTACACTAAAATACTATTATTTTTCAAAAAAATAGATCAAAGAGTAAAATATAATATTTATTATTTATATCGCTCATGTAATCTAATATTTATAAAACTAGCACATCATAGAAATCATGCCTATAAGGAAAATTAATCATAAAACTAATCAACATATATATAAATAATTTTAACACCAAATTAATTATCTAAATTCCTATTTAATTAATAAATAGTTTATTATAAAATTTGGGTGTTACACAAGCACCCATCAAAATAAAAGTCAAGCTGCAATATGAGTATAGGTACAGCCCTCCAAATTGAAAAAAATACATCCACAAAAGAAAGACATCTAGGCCCAGTAATACAACCATCTAATCTGTCATGCTACAAAAAAACCATCTAATCTGATCATGCTACAACTCGGAGTGATCTCCACGCTCCCCGCAAAATCCTCCTGACACAACTGCGGTCATGTATGTCTAACTACCTTCACCATCTTCATGGGTCTAACTGGTAGATGATCTGGTTCTCATCTGAGGGCAAAGCCGCAGATTTCCACAATAATTGCTAAGGTCACCACCGGAAATTAGCAAATATCACTTAGCATTTAAATTTTAAATGCATAAAATGTTGGATTTTGATCCTTTGATTCCAATTTTACATAATTCACAAATTCAACAAATATTCATACTTAATATGATAAATCTAATATTTCAATGAGCAAAATGTTCAGGAACACCAATTCAATCACGACACTTGTATCAAATGCTTGGAACACAAGAAATCAACAAAAGTTGAATTCTGACTATGTAAATCGATTGGGAAATCGATTTCATAACAAGGGTGTAAGGAAATCTTAAGTGTTTGTAAAATGTGAAATCGATTAGGCAATCGCTTAGCTTAATTAAAAATGAACTGGCACAAGTCAGTAGCTCTGATTTGGAGGAGAGTAATCGATTGAGCAATCGATCTGAACATTTCATAAATTAAAACTGATGGTAACACATCGATTGTAACGATGAGTCACAAGTGGCACTAGTGCTGAGAAATCGATTGGCAAATCGATGACGAAGTATCATTTGAAAAATAACCCACCTGTGACAAAATACAATCGATTGGACAATCTATTGTTGCTTTATTTTCATTCTGATAAAGTTTGGTTGCAATCGATTGACGAATCGATATTGACTAACACCAGGTAAAACTTTTCAGGAACATTTGCTACAAAGCGATTGACAAGTCATATTGACATCAAATAACTTGAGTCACTGTTTTGAATTAAATCGATTGGCAAATCGTTGACATTAAAACTGAGTCACTGGTTTTGATTCCAATCGATGACGAATCGATTGACATCAAAAAACTGAGCCACTGTTTTGAACACATCGATTGGCAAATCGATTGAATTAAATTTTGAAAACACAGTGTGAAACTTCTGAGATTGTGACCAAATCGACTCTGTTTTGTTATAGCATCGCTCTGAAGATTTGGAAAATCGATTGAGTCAGTGCGATTGTGAAGTTACTTTCCTCCGATTAAAACAGTTTCCCAGCAATCGATTAGGAATCGATTTATACAAAGTCTGGAATGTCTACTGAAAAGTGGTTTTAAAGAATCGATTTTGTAAATGTATTTAGCTTGTATAGTCTTCAAGATTAAATGAAAACCAAGACTCGCGATAATCGATTGGCAAATCGATTTAGCACCTTTTATAACTTTACAAATCGATTGGGAAACCGATTACGTAGTTGGTTTTTCAGAAACTATATAAACTGTCTTTCAATCTTTATTCAAATAAACTTTTTCATAACAATTCATAACTTTCATAATTTCTCATATGCTCTCAAAAACTGTTCATAACAACAAACTAACAACTTCATAATTGTGATTACAGATCTCAATACAGTTTGTTGACAATCTAAGAGAAATGATAATGTGCTCAAGAACAATCCATGAATATCCAGATTTGTGAAGAGCAACATTCATAAAGATTGAAGACCCTTTTGTTTTACATCTTTTATTCATTCTGTAATAAATCTTTGAACCAAAACGAACGTTGAAAATCCAGCTAGAAACTGGTGGCTACTTTCTTGGGTGAGAGGTCTCAACAAGAAAGAGTCGCACTTTGATTTTGTGTTAGGCTGACGATTGTCTACAAGGATCAAAGGGGTTGATAGAAAGCCAGCTAGAAACTGGTGGCTACTTTCTTGGGTGAAGAGTGTTCAACAAGAAAGAGTCGCACTGTGATTCTGTGATAGGTTGACGAGTATCTACAAGGATCAGAGGGTATTCAATAGGAAAGAGATCATTAAGATAGATAGGTTTCAGGGAGGAAACTGGACAATCTTGTAATTGATTCTTTCTATTGAAGGAGAAGAAAATCTGAAATCCGTTTGGATTTTCAGGACTGGACGTAGGTTGTTGTGGACAACCGAACCAGGATAAATCTCTGTGTCTTCTTCTCTAACTCTCTCTCTTTAATTTTCTATATTGCTAACTTTGCATGCCTCAAAATTTAAATTCTGCTGTGCACTTGATGCTGATTAATTTTGTAACGTAAACTAATATATTTTCTGTTATTGCGAGGTCATTGATACCAACATAAAATAACCTTTCATCTTAGCATACCTTGAAAAGGGTTTTCATATGTCAAACATGCATAAACAAGTTAAAAAATGAAGTTTTTGACAAAACTACACTGTCGTATTCGAATACAGCATCCTTGTATTCGATTATAGTGCTAATTCACAAGTCATTAGCAAAATCAGCACAATTGTATTCGAATACAACATCCTTGTATTCGAATACAGTGCTATTTTGTAAGTCAGTAGCAAAAACAGCACTACTGTATTTGACTACAGCATCCTTGTAGCCGAATTCAAGTGTGAAAACAGTGAAAAATCCTGCACAACTGTATTCGACTACCACATGGCGTAGCCGAATACAAGTGCTAAGTCAGAAGAAAAATCCACTTAAATGTATTCGAATACAACCATCTAATCTGATCATGCTACAAAAAACCATCTAATCTGATCATGCTACAACTCGGGTGATCTCCACGCTCCCCGCAAAATCCTCCTGACACAACTTCGGTCATGTATGTCTAACTACCTTCCCATCTTCAGGGTACTAACTGGTAGGATGATCTTGGTTCTCATCTGAGGGCAAAGCCCAGATTTCCACAAAATAATTGTAAAGCGTCACACGGAATATTGAAATATCATTCTTAGCATTTAAATTTTAAATGCATAAAATGTTGGATTTTGATCCTTTGATTCCTAATTTTGACATAATTCACAATTCAACAATATTCATACTTAATATGATAAATCTAATATTTCAATTGAGCAAAATTTCAGGAACACCAATTCAATCACTACACACTTGTATCAAATTGCTTTGGAAACCAAGAAAATCAACAAAAGTTGATTCTGACTATGTAAAATCGATTGGAAACGATTTATAACAGGGTGTAAGGAAATCTTAAGTGTTTGAAATGTGAAATCGATTAGGCAATCGATTAGCTTAATGTAAAAATGAAACTGCACAAGTCAGTAGCCTCTGATTTGAGAGTAATCGATTGGGAAATTGATTGGACATTTCACAAAATATCAAACCTGATTGGTAACACATCGATTCGTAAATCGATTGAATGAGTCACAGTGGCACTCCAGTGCTGAGGAAATCGATTGGCAAATCGATTGACAAAGTATCATTTGAAAAATGACCTCACCTGTGACAAATACAAATCGATTGGACAATCTATTGTTGAAACTTTTAATTCTGATAAAGTTTGGTTGCAATCGATTGGGAAATCGATTGAACTAAACACCAGGTAAAAACTTTTCAGGAACATGCTACCAAAGCGATTGACAAGTCGATTGACATCAAATAACTGAGTCACTGTTTTGAATTAAATCGATTGGCAAATCGATTGACATTAAAACTGAGTCACTGTTTTGAATCCAATCGATTGACGAATCGATTGACATCAAAAAACTGAGCCACTGTTTTGAAAACAATCGATTGGCAAATCGATTGAATTAAACTTTTTGAAAACACAGTGAACTCTGAGATTGTGACCAAATCGACTCTGTGTTTATACATCGACTCTGAGACTTGGCAAATCGATTGAGTAATCGATTGAAGTTACTTTTATTAAAACAGTTTCCCAGCAATCGATTAGGAAATCGATTTATGCAAGTCTGGACATGTTCTACTGAAAAGTGTTGTTTTAAAGAATCGATTGGTAAATCGATTAGCTTGTATAGTTTCAAGATTAAAGAAAACCAAGACTCGCGATAATCGATTGGCAAATCGATTTAGCACCTTTTATAACTTTACAAAATCGATTAGGAAATCGATTACGTAGTTGGTTTTTCAGAAACTATATAAACTGTCTTTCAATCTTTATTCTAATAACTTTTACATAACAATTCATAACTTTCATAATTTCTCATAGTGCTCTTAACGGTTCATAACAACAAACTAACAACTTCATAATTGTGATTACAGATCTCAATACAGTTTGTTGACAATCTAAGAGAAATGATAATGTGCTCAAGAACAATCCATGAATATCCAGAATTGTGAGGAGCAACATTCATAAAGATTGAAGACCCTTTTGTTTTACATCTTTTATTCATTCTGTAATAAATCTTTGAACCAAAACGAACGTTGAAAATCCAGCTAGAAACTGGTGGCTACTTTCTTGGGTGAGAGGTCTCAACAAGAAAGAGTCGTACTTTGATTTTGTGTTAGGCTGCCGATTGTCTACAAGGATCAAAGGGGTTGATAGAAAGCCAGCTAGAAACTGGTGGCTACTTTCTTGGGTGAGAGTGCTCAACAAGAAAGAGTCGCACTGTGATTCTGTGATAGGTTGACGAGTATCTACAAGGATCAGAGGGTATTCAATAGGGAAGAGATCATTAAGATAGATAGGTTTCCAGGAGGAAACTGGACAATCTTGTAATTGATTCTTTCTATTGAAGGAGAAGAAAATCTGAAATCCGATTGGATTTTCAGGACTGGACGTAGGTTGTTGTGGACAACCGAACCAGGATAAATCTCTGTGTCTTCTTCTCTAACTCTCTCTCTTTAATTTTCTATATTGCTAACTTTGCATGCCTCAAAATTTAAATTCCGCTGTGCACTTGATGCTGATTAATTTTGTAACGTAAACTGATATATTTTCTGTTATTGCGAGGTCATTGATACCAACAAAGTATAGATGCTTCCATTGTCACAAGAAGGGACATTTCATGAAAGATTTCTCTGAAATAAATGAATCAAGAAACTTTTAAGATTTAGGAAATGTTGGACTTGTTGATGCTGGTTATGAATCTGCAGAGGCGTTGATGATTTCAAATTCTAAAGGTGAAAAGAACTGGGTATTAGACTCAAGTTGCACTTTCCACATGTGTCCAAGAAAGGATTATTTTGAATCAATAGATCTTCGTGATGGTAGAGTCGTTATGTTTGGCTACAACAAATCATGTAAAGTCCAAGGCAAGGGAACAATCAGATTCATAATGGTCAATGGCAAGGGGGTGCTGCTGAATGATGTAAGGTACATACCTGAATTAAAAAGAAATTTAATTTATGTTGGCATGTTTGGTATACTAGGATATTCAACATACATATAGAATGATATTATGACTATTGTTAATAAAGATGATATCATTGTTAAAGGCACTAAAAGAAATGGCTTGTATATTTTAGAAGGTTCTACTATAATTGCACAAGCTTCAGTTGCTAGCTCTAATTTGCATTCATATACTAGAATATGGCATATGTGGTTAGGACATGTAGGTGAAAGAAGCTTAATTTAGTTATCAAAACAAAGTTTGCTTAATGGTGACAAAATTGAAAAACTGGAATTTTGTGATCATTGTATTCTAGGAAAGGCTAAGAAGGGCAATTTTGGTGTTGGCCAACACAACACCTCTAGACCTTTTGAATATGCTCATTCTGATTTATGGGGTCCTTCAAGGACAAAAACTCATGTTGGTTGTTCTTACTTCTTAACCATAATTGATGATTATTCTAGGAAAGTATGGATTTATGTCATTAAAAATAAAAGTGACACTTTTATGAATTTAAAGAATGGCATATGCAAATTGGAACTCAAAAGGAAACTAAGATGAAATGTTTAAGAAGTGACAATGTTCTGAAGTATCTTTCAGAGCAGTTTAATAAGTATTACAGGGATTTAGGTATTCAAAGACATAGAACAGTTGCATGCACCCCTCAACAAAATAACATTGCTGAAAGGATGAACAAAACGATCTTGGAAAGGGTCAGATGTATGACCTTGAGTGCAGGGCTGCCTAAAATATTATGGGGAGAAGGTGGAGTTACAACAATGTATTTGATCAATAAATGCCATTCATCAGCTATTGGATTTAAGACATCAATTGAGATGTGGAATGACAAACTAGCTGACTACTCAAATCTAAAGGTATTTGGTTCCTTACCATTTGCTCACACAAGGCAAGATAAATTGGATCCTAGAGCAATCAAATGTGTTTTCATTGGATATCCTAAAGGAATAAAAGGTTACAAGTTGTGGAGAATTGACAAAGGTGTGCCCAAGTACATCATATCAAGAGATGTAGTGTTTGATGAAACAAAAAATGCCCACGATTGGCAAAGAACATTCTCTGCTATAGTTCTACAAAAACGAAGAACATTCTCCGTTTCAGTTCTGCAGAAACGAAGAACATTGTAGAAACGTAAAATATTCTCCATTTAACAATACTTCAAACAACAATGATGAGAGTGGTCAGATTGAGGTGGAGAGATTAATCATGAAGACATAACTGATACATCACTTGATGATAATGTTGCAACAAAAACATATTTGGCCAATTATAACTTGGTAAGGGATAGAGAAAGAAAGGTTATCAAGCCTCTAACTAGATAAGGTGAAGAATATTTAATTTGTTATGCTTTAAGTGATGCTGAAGATCTTCAAAGAGATGAACCAAACAACTACAGGGAAGCCATTAATAGTGAAGACAAAGAAGTTTGGATGATACCTATGAATGAAGAGATGCAATCATTAGAAAATGATCAAACCTCGATTTTGGTTGACATCCCTAAGAGTCAAAGGGTAATTGGATCAAAATGGATGTTCAAGAGAAGGAAGACATTCAAGGTAAAGAGAAGATTAAATGGTTCAAAGCAAGATTAGTTGCGAAGGGATTTTCTCAGCTTGAAGGAATTGATTTCAATGAAGTATTTGCACCTGTTGTAAAACATTGTTCAATCAAAGTTCTGCTTTCAATTGTAACTCAACAAGATATGGAATTAGAGCAGCTGGATGTCAAAACAATATTTCTACATGGTGATCTGGAAGAAACCATTTATATGCATTAACCTGAAGGATTTGCTAAAGGCAACAACAAGGTTTGTCTTCTTAAAAAGTCATGGTATGGCCTAAAGCAAAGTCCTAGACAATGGTACAAGAAGTTTGACGATTTCATGATAAGAACTGGTTTCCAGAGATGTAGTTTTGACAGTTGTGTTTACATTCTAAAAGAGAAAAGTCAAGAATGTTCTACAGCTCAAGAATTTTCTCCAGCTCAAGAACATTCTCTGTTTTTTCAGAAAAGTCAAGAATGTTCTCTAACTTACCTATTACTCTATGTGGATTTTATTCTTCTTGCAAGCTCAAGTAAAGACCAGATTAAAAAGCTCAAAGTTGATCTTAGAAACGAGTTTGAGATGAAAAAACTTGGAGAGGTCAAGAGGATCTTACAAATGGATATAAAAAGAAATAGAATGAAAAGGGAACTATTTCTTTCTCAAGCTGTCTACTTGATGAAAGTTGTCACTAAATATAGAATGCATGTGGCAAGACAAACTACTACTCCTCTGGGACATAATTACAAATTGTCTATGCAAGACTCACCTAAGACCGATGAGGAAAGACAAAGAATAACTTTCATTCCTTATGCTAGTGGAGTTGGCAGCATAATGTATGGAATGATATGTAGCAAGCCAGATTTGGCTTACGTTGTGAATGTTGTCAGCAGATTTATGACTGATCCAGGAGCACTGCATTGGTCAGCACTCAAGTGGATTATGAGGTACTTAAATGGCTCACTGACAGTAGGTTTAAAATTCAAAAAGACTCATCATGACAAGGAACCAATCAAAGGATATGTGGACTCGAAT
>PGTU02010407.1:0-13226 GCA_002896215.2 Cicer echinospermum | reverse complement strand
TCGAAATTCCATAGGAAGCGGCCCCCACTTCCACATTCACGTAGGTGAGTCTATCAAGAGTACTCCTGTAGCCACAAGGTACCCCACTCCATATGGAGTATAGATCTCATTAAGAGTTTCTATTATCTCATCCTTTTTCGCTTCAGGAATCATGCTTCTCATTTTAATCTTAGCATGTTCATCTTATATCACTATGACTTGTTATTACCCATTGAACCTAATTCTTAGGATCTCCAGTCTTTTAGGTCGGGTTACCATCATAAGTGACTCATTTATCTATAGGCATTAGTCCCATCCTTTTGGATGTATCTTGGACTTTCTCTCTAGCTAATCCTTTCGTCAAAGGATCAGCTAAATTTTCATCAGTGCGTACATGATCCACAATAACAGCTCCTTTCGAAAGAAATTCTCTAACAGTGCTGTGCTTACGACGTATTTGTCGTCTCTTACCGTTATAATAACGGTTCTCAATTTTTGCAATAGCCGCGGTACTATCGCAGTGGATCAACACAGCTGGTAACGGCTTATCCCACAAAGGGATTTCTGCTAGCAAGCATCTCAACCAGCTTGCTTCCTCACTAGCATTAGCCAGTGCTATCATTTCAGACTCCATAGTGGACTGAGCCAATATTGTCTGTTTCTTTGATTTCCATGATACAGCACCACCGGCTATGCTGAAAACATAGCCACTGGTTGCCTTGGAGTCATCTGATAGGGTGTTCCAATCAGCATCACTGTATCCTTCAAGGATAGCAGGAAATCTTCCATAGTGTAATCCGAGACTCATGGTCCTCTTAAGGTATCTCATGACTCTATCAATAGCGTGCCAATGCTCCATACTAGGTCTACTGGTAAACCTGCACAGCAATCCCACGACATAGGCAATGTCGGGTCTAGTACAATCAGTGGCATACCTGAGGCTGCCAATGATGCTCGCATATTCAGTTTGTCTAACACCTTCACCAGAGTTCTTGAAAAGTTTTACACTGGGATCATAAGGTGTGCATGCAGGTTTACAGTCAAAGTAATTATATTTCTTTAGGATCTTTTCAATATAGTGAGATTGATCCAAAGAAATTCCCTTTTCTGACCTAGTAATCTTGATTCCGAGGATTACACTTGCTTCTCCGAGGTCTTTCATATCAAAGTTGCTGCTTAACAATGATTTCACATTATTCACAGCATGAATGTTTGACCCAAATATGAGTAAGTCGTCTACATAGAGACATAATATAGTGCAAATGTTATTTTCAAGTTTGTAGTAAATACATTTGTCACTTTCATTTACTTTAAACTCATTCGAGATAATCAAGTTATCAAATTTTTCATGCCATTGCTTAGGAGCTTGTTTAAGACCATACAGAGATTTATCTAACTTGCAGACCTTGTCTTCTTGTCCGTGAATTACAAATCCTTCAGGTTGCTCCATGTAGATTTCTTCTTCCAGTTCACCGTTTAAAAAGGCTGTTTTAACATCCATCTGGTGTATCACCAGGTTATGAATAGCCGCAAGTGATATAAGTACCCTAATGGATGTTAGTCTAGTGACTGGTGAGAAAGTGTCGAAGAAGTCTATGTTTTCTCTCTGTCTGAAACCTTTGGCTACAAGGCGAGCCTTGTATTTATCAACAGATCCATCGGGTTTCAGTTTCTTTTTCAAGATCCATTTACAACCTATTGGTTTGCAACCAGGAGGCAAGTCTACCAGATGCCAGGTCTTGTTAGATTCTAGAGAATCCATCTCATCGTTTATAGCCTCTTGCCATAGATCAGCATCTAAGGATGACAGAGCTTCTTTAATGTTCGCAGGATCCTCTTCTATGTTGTAGGCCATGTATTCTGGTCCATAATCTTTGGCAACTCTTGCTCTCTTACTCCTTCGAATTTCCGTTTCGTCTTGTTTGTTGCTTTCAGTGCTCGTTGTCACAGGAACTTGACTTGGTCCGCTGCCCCCACTATTTCTTAATTTGAAAGGGAATTTATCTTCATAGAAGTCAGCATCATTTGATTCTATGATCAATTTCGCGTTTAGGTCATAAAACCTATACGCTTTGCTGTTTACTGCATACCCAATGAATACACATTCATAGGCTCTACTAGCGAGTTTGATTCGCTTGGGATCGGGGATTCTGACATACGCCAGACAACCCCAAGTTCGAAGATAAGATAGATTGGGCTGTCTATTCTTCATTATCTCATAAGGAGATGTTTTGCTTTTAGATTTAGGAATTCTATTCAAAACATAGCAAACAGTCAAAATAATTTCCCCCCCACCAATGAGATGCAGCACCAGAATTAAGCATTATAGCAACAACTAATTCAGTAAGAGTTCTATTCTTTCTTTCAGCTTTACCATTCATTTCAGGTGAATATGGTGCAGTTGTTTCATGTGTAATTCCTTGGGTTTTATAGAACTCATTAAATGAGTCAGAATCATACTCTGTTCCTCTATCACTACGAAACCTTTTAATCTTTTTGTTAAATTGATTTTCTATTTCAGTCACAAATATTTTAAACATGTCAAGCGCTTCACTTTTATTTTTCATGAGATATACATAAGTAAAATCAGAACAATCGTCAATAAAAGTGATGAAATAACGTTTTCCATTTTTGGTTAGCGTTCCGTTAAGCTCACATATGTCAGAGTGTATTAATTCTAGAGGTTCAGTTTCTCTAACAATTGATTTATGGGATTTCTTAGTTATTTTGGCTTGACTGCAAAATTCGCATTTTTCAAAATCCTTTTTAGACAATTTTGGAATCAAGCCTAAACCACTTAAATTTGAAATCACATTTTTGTTCACATGACAGAGTCTAGCATGCCAAATATTAAAATCACACAACATGTAAGCAGAAGGAGACATTTTATTCAATTCAATATTCAATTTAAACATGCCATCAGTGGCGTACCCTTTCCCAACAAAAATACCATTTTTAGAAATGGTGTACAAATCTGCCCCTATAGATTGAGTGAACCCTGCCTTATTGAGAAGAAACCCTGAGACCAGTAATGTCGTTTCTTATTTCTGGAGTGTGCATCACATCTTCAGATAAGGTCTCGCTTGCAGATGATCCTCTCTCAAATTCTCAAGCCGGGTGCGTTATCAGACTTTCTAGAGTAGAATTCTTTAGTTTATATGCCTAAAGAGAATTTTTAAATTCTTTCCAAGCAGGGGGCAGTTTGCATAATACAGCAATTGAAACTGTTCATCAAAGGACATACCTTCAGTTATGATCTTCGTGAGCCCATTTTCTGGATCTCGTGAGATGAGCTTCGACTGATCTGTCATTCTGTCATCTGATATTCTGAGGTAGCGGCTACAGCATACTTCTTGGCTCACTGCTCAGTGTATCGTACTTCTTTCTTTAAGCATCCCAAACCTGTCTAGCAGATTGCTGTCGGAGCTGTAGTAGATATACAGATCATCAGCAAGTCCATTGGAGAGAATCTAGTAATTCTTACATAAGTAATACATCTAGATTTTACCAAGGGTTTAAATTCATTAGAGCTATTTCATATGCCTTCTACAGCTTGTTCACCTTTCTCTCTGGTACAACCGGAATATCATCCTTCAACAACGTTGGCGAAGCTTTTTCTGGTTAGAAAAATCAGCATCTTTTGTTGCATCAAGTTTGAAGTGACTTCCTCAAAACCGAAATGTTATGTTGTAGTCAGAAGCAGATAACCTGAGTCCGCAGAATAATTCTCGTCGGTAAGACATGGCAGTTCGAAAATCGTCTTAAAATTGTTTGTCCTCTCAATTCGAAAAACCTTGTGAAAACAATTATTATGCACCGAAACATATCTACGGGTTGTGAGATCGCGGATTAGGTAGTCGCTCTCTTTAAGACGTTTCTGAGGCATGCCCAAAATTGTGCAAGCAGACTATCAACCACGAAGTCCCCAGGATAAAACAGCCCAGATTCACTGTATCGGAGTTCTACTGCACTGTAAGATAACCGTTCTAGAATTACCCACCTCGTTATGCCAGCGATAGATTGACACTCAATATAGCACGGAGGCTCTCAAATTAGCACGGAGGCTAACTCAAGAAAGAGAAGAAGAAGAAAATATAAAGGGGAGAAGTGAGAAAAGCCTCAGATATGGAGAGCTTTGGGTGTTCTTTTCCAAGTGAGGTGAGCTCTCTATTTATAGATGAGTTTCAGCAGGCATGGATCAGAGAAAAGGGGGGATCCAGAGGAGCACGAAGTCCAATTTACTGGTCACTAGGAGAGTGCCTCAGAAATAGGAAACTTGATTGACAAGGCTTCCTGATCCGGGCAAAAGTCAAAAAGTGGGAAAGACTCAGCTTTAGGGTTTGACGTGGCAAACATCTGAAGCTAAGTCAAATTAGGGTTTTGACTGAGCAAGGCCACAAGAGACTAGTCTGTTTAGGGTTTGAATGAATCAGAACTTTGACTTTGACTTGTGGATGCAGTTTCGTAATATGTATGACTCATCGCAGCAATTAATTATTAAATAATCAATTAAATTTCATCTGTTAAAAAAAACTATAAATACACCACAACCCGGACCGGACCGAGCCAACCGGGCCGGGCCGAGTTCGCCGGCCGGACGGACGGGCGGCGGCGGCGCGCGCGTGTGTGCGCGTGTGGTTGTCCGTTTGCTTGCGTTCTCCTCCTTCACAAATTGCCCGGTGCCCCTTGGGGCCCAACCAATGTGAGACTAAACTCCTTATATGTCATAAATGAGTGTGTTCCCCTCCAATGTGGACTTCTCATTTTTCAATCACACATTAAAGCCATCATCAATGCCAATCATTCCAACAGCAGATAAATCACTGCCATTCACTTGGTCCTCAAGAAAGCAAGAACATTCCACATGACACTGAGTGCGAACAGGTATTAATTGGAACTGAAAAGGTTCTTTACTTCACCATCGGTCTTGACCAGGCCAACACCTTATAGCGGTCCATGGAGGATGCTATTAGCTCAACGTTAGGGAAGAAAGGCGAGGAAATCATCATTCAGTATACTTCGTAAGCAAAGTAACTATAAAGTGTAGAATTATGATACGGTAAACAGATAAATTGGCATATGCTTTAGTCATATTGGCTCAAAGGTTATTATGACACTAATTTCAATACCCAATCTGATCCGCTGTCGCATACAGGTCAAAGAAAAATAGTAAAACATAGCTTGAGGGCAAGCAACTCGAGTCGTTTTGCAAGGAACCTCTGATTATATTAACCGAATTTATAATCAATGAAAGAAAAAATGGGTTTCGAATTTAGTTCAAACGATTGAGAAACGAATTAAGTCATGTATATTAAAAATGACAATCCAATGTTCGAGAATTTTGGACCTATCAAAGATTAAGCAAGCGTAAATCAATCCTATGTGAGTTAATGTTTCTTTGAATAAATTAAGCATCACGTCAGTTGATGGATTATAGTTAACAATCAAGCGTCGAAAAACTATAATTAGATTTAGAATCGAATTCTTACGTGAAAGCTAAATGTATCAATCCTATTGAAATTTGTATTAAGCAATTAGAAAATAATATATCGATGGAAAGGAATAAAATCATCAACGTGAAATTAACATGATAAAATAAACCTCAAGGTCTTTGTGAAATTCCGAACCAGTGGATTAATCTTTGGAATTTAGCATTCCATAAAAATAAGAAGAAAAAAAAACTCTCTATTGTATTTGTGAGTTCGAAAAACAGAATGCCTCTTACTAAAAAAGAAACTAAAAATATATAGTATTCGGTGTGGGCTTTAAAACGAGTGGTCCACCACTAAAAATTATTACAAAAAGTTCAGATCATGTAATCATCATTTTAGATCTAGTAAAGCACATAATCAAGCTTTTGTGCAACATACAAGTTGTAGCTCTGACTCTTAGCTTTCCAACGCTTGCTCGAACACATCAAACCGTTATGAAGAACTCAAGTTATGGCCTATAGAGCGAGAAAGAGTCAATATGCAAATAATAACTTAAAACTCAATTACGACTCAAAGTTTAGAAACATGATAAAAAAACTAATCTAGGATAAGAGCTTTTTAAATGTAATAGTACAAAGTCAAAAACATGCACCAAAAATGCATTGATCAACACCTAATCATGGTACATTCATATTTATCCATTAATAAAGCTCTAAAAAAGCTCGAGTTATCATGAAGAATGGTGACATGGTCCATTGAGCTTTCCGAGTTCCAGATTAGCCTCGAGCCTAGGGAAGCAATAAAATCCCAAATCTTAGAAGAATTCGTAGTGAAATGACATACCCACCGAGAAAAGAGCCATGGACCATCCAACATCAATGAAAGTGGTGTAGGAGTAATTTTGGAAGAATTCAAAGGTCTCACTCAATGTACACCAAGCCCCGCAATCCAATTTTAGAAGCAGTAACAATCAAGATAAATACGAAGCCTTGACAGGAGGGCTAAAAATACCATGGGAGATGGGAGTATCACACATTCAGGTAAATAATGACCTCCAGTTGGTCATAAATCAGGCCGAGGGTGAATATCAATGCAAAGAGGAAGATGCATTGATCACTTACCACAATAAATTCAGGTCCCTTATGGAAAACTGCTATGAGGTAAATATTCCACAGAACATCCTCACAGTGAAATTAACAAAGCTACTGAATTCACGAAATTGGCTACATAATGCATTAGTCAACATAAGGTCCATTGTCTTTTAGACCTTACATGAACCAAGCACTCTGAAATACATGTCGTCACTACTAGATCTACATAGATCAACGAAATTAAGGCTTGTCTCTCCATCGAAACACCATTGTTGATGAGGAAGATGTTGGAAGATCAAGCGAGTTGCACCACATTATATGATCATAGTAGATTGGCTATATCGTAGAGTTTTCTCGACCTTGTTCTTGTGCTTTAAAGGAAAAACAAGATGAGTATGTTACGAAATAAGTACCTAAAGGAAATTTGCAGCAATCACTATGGTGTTCACTACGCGAAAAATAGTATTTACAACTCTTTTTTTTAACCATTTAACAGCGTTTTTTTCAAAAAATTAAGCGCCGTAGTATTTAGCGCTATAAAAAGATACAACAACTTCTTAAATAAAATGCGCTGTAAATCCCTTCTAAAAACACGCGGCTTGTTGTACTAGTTTTACAATGTTTATCTCAAAAAAGCTTGTAATAGGTGGGCATTCTTTGCACGTTTTACAACACTTTTAAAATAGGAAAGCACAGTAAAACCTTTCTAAAAACACGCTGTGTTGTACTAATTTTTACAACGTTTTTTTAAAAAAAAACGTGTAATCAGGTACATTCTTTATTCACGTTTTACAACTTTTTTTTTTCAAAAAACCGCTGTAATATGCGCATTCTTATCTATTTTTATTATAAACACTGTAAATGGATTTTTGAAATAACGCTTGTTTGTATATAAAGGTTTTTTATGACATTTATCTTTTAAGATACAGCGTTGTTTTTAATTTTTTTCCAAAATCATGTTTATCCAGCAATCAGCTTACAATCAGTTTCCATCCAGCAATAATTTTTCATTCAGCAATCAGTTTACAATCAGTTTTCATCCAACAATCATTTTCACAACAACATAACTATATAATTTTTTAACTTTACATATTGACACAATCAGTTCACAACAAACTTGTAACTTTACATATTGACACAATCAATTTACAAACAACACATGATATTGACACAATTACATATTTTTTACATTTACATATTCACAAAAACACAGAATTATATAACTTTACATACTCACAATAGAACCTTGCAATACAACACATATTTTTTAGATTTACATATTCAAAACCTTGCAGCATGCCAATTTCCTAGCAAATCAAATAATTTTCATTTCGATCACATACTTACACTAGTCTTCCTTTATTTCAGTTAGATCTCTTTTAGAGTATGTTGGACTGGAATTGTCAAAGTACTCTGCGATATAAAATTTGAACATAAATAAGTTAGAATCAAATATATACATAGTTTATATATGAAAATCAAAATATAATGAAAATATTGTACCGTTTATGAGATTATAGTTTGATTCGTATCAACAATCTCCATCATGAATCGCAATATATAGTACCTGCAGTCTATGTTGTTAGTTTGACGAGGGCACTATAAAATAAAACATATAAGTCAATAAATATTTGTGCATTGATTGTTAATGAAATTTTAAAGGCATATATTTCAAACCTGTATTGGAATCCATGTGATGTTATTTGACTTTTGCTTCGACACTGTAACACCCCTTTGAGCTAGGAAAACTTGTAAAGCACTTTCAAATAAATATGATTATTATAGCATTAACAAACACATTATTTATATATACATGTAAGAAATAAATGAATATTACTTACGTGTCGAAGATAGTCTTTATATACGAGTGATTGCTGTAATGGTCGTGCAAGGGATCTAAATAGTATATAACTTCCGAGGTAACATTGATTGCAAACAACATCCAATGTGTCCTACAACAACAAAAATTTGGTTGGCAATTTTATTTACAAACCTAATAAATTAAGATCTCATAAATTAAAAAAGATATAAATAAGAATATATAATTACCTTGATTATATGGCGCAATGAAGCAACTTATCTTCTCTTATTTCCATAGGATCATCTACACATATTCTTTACATTTACTGATCGAAGTAAACATGAAGCTTATATGCAAGAAAAAATGAAAATCTATCTGAATTTGCGCAGTGCACACCAACTTCTCATACAATCTTCAATAAAAATGTTCAATTAGATTAATTATCATAAATTTAAAATATTACCAATATGCAAATAAAAGTAATTTCATCTAAATAAAGTATTTTACCTAATGTATAGCTGATGATAGTAGCACTAAGTTTCTTATGATGAGAAGTTCGATATGTGCTCTTTTTCAAGTAGTTCTTCATACTCATTTTCGAAAATTAGCTTTCTCCATGCTTATCGATACGTGAATCGTTTAACTGTCCATATTCATTTTGTTTTTGTATGTCAGAATTGTGCGATTCACAAATCAAGCAAGGCATGGATATGACTTATTTTAGGAGTAGCAACTGATTTACCCCGATCCAGTTTTTGAATTTTGGCATCTTTATTACCCTCCAATTTTTGAAGTTTGCCAACTTTTTTTATACCACGAACATCCAGCTTGGTGCGGCTTTATTCTAGCAGGTTTGCTGTGCACGAACATCCAGTTGTGGTGCGGCTTTATTCTGGCAGGTTTGATGTGCGGGTGGTTTTGATTGAATATGAAAAAATGAGGTTAATCAGTTTGTTAGTTAATTGAATCTGAAAAAAATGACAAACTTGCCAGAATAAATGTGACAAACCTTATCCGGTGATGTGACTGACTCGTTGCGAGGAATCTTCTTGTCATTCCCTTTAGACTTTGTATGAATCTAAATAAATGTGAAATTAAAGTTAACAGCGGAAAAAATCAACAATTAAATATAATCAATCATAATCATATATCGTGCAATTAAATATACATATCAATTAAACATACCTTATCAAAGGCAACAAGATTTTTGGGCCATGGCACGTAATTTACCTATTGCATCTCTCTAATACTTCATATCTCAATCCGTTGTCTCGGTATAGGCAACTGTGCAATTATGATTCAAAGAGATCACCGTGTGATACTTTGACATGGTTGAGGGAATCGAGTGTGTGCTATACGATTCAGAAGTATTGTAAATATTCACTTTTCCAACTTGCATGAGTAGAGGAGATTAATACGACAACGCAAGTATAACCTTTAACTCATGGTTAATACATAATATGTGACAATTTAGTTGAATGACATCTTATTTATTGAGTAATTATTGCCTTACGGAAGACTTTTAAAGAAATGTTTCAATAGTTTTCACATTCCGATTGTATTTTCACTTGGTATGTATGATCTGGAAGTTGCTTTTTCTTATTCGACCCACAAAGAATGCTGATCTGACAGTTTCGGTCTCATAATTCAGTCATTTTCCTACTATTTTAGTCTTTATCCTTAATCTTAGTAAATCAGGAGTTATTGATATATTTTGTTGATTTTTGTTCTTTGATTTAATAAAATGTTTTGTGTTTTATTTCAATGATTAAGTAGGAATTTTTTGTAATTTTACATAGGGTTGTGTTTTGGTGCAATGCTGAATTTTGGTGAGAAATCAACATGATATATGTAGAGTATTTCAGCCATATCTGGAGTTGTAGATGTCCCATTGGAGTCAAACCAAGTGCAAATGAAAGCTACGTTCCATAGATACAACTTTCATGAAGACACCAGAACCAAATTCAGACTCGAAAGAGGAGAAAAATGCAATATACTCCGGACAGCAGATGGTGAAAGCTTGAAGCGCGCCAGACGCGCCTGAGGCGCGTTTTTAGCCATCCAACACTGCCCAGACGCGCCTGGGGCGCCGACGCGCACCGGCAACCATAAAAACGCAGCTTTTTACTGTTTTAGGGATCTTTTTCACTATTGGGAAGTTGGGAGACTTGTGCCCTAGCATAGAAACTCAAAGACAGCCGTTTCTAATATCATTGGAGCAGTTTTATCAAGAATCATTCATGAATCCTTCTTGTAATTCTTCTCTAATCTCTATCTCTTTTATCTCTTTCATGAGTAACTAAACCCTATTTGTTAGGGATGAGTGTAACAAGATGAAACCCTTATTTTTATGATTTGATTTCTAGTAATATGAATGAGTTTATTGAATTATTTTTCTCATCTGTGTGCTTAATATTTTTTATTGCTTGATCAACATTAAAATGTTCTACGATTTGTATTTTGAAACGGAAGTGGACTTTACGAATGCTTGAGATGAGAAATTCATGAATTTGTAGTCTAGACATAGGTGCAGGTCATGAAACCAATTATATTAGTTGCAAAGCAATAAATTAAAAGAGAATTTCTATATGGTAATGCTTAATTCTGATCTTAAATCTACTAAGGAATTATGGGTTACTTTGGAATTAAAGGTTCTATCACTAAGATATTAGGGCATGAATAATAAAGAGAATTCGATAATAATTCAATAACTAGGATCAAATTAGACACTAAGGTTGGATTCGAAGTGAAACTCATCCTTGACTTTTTTCTCAATATATAAAGGATCAATTTTATTACTATTAATTTTAAATATTATTTCAATCAATTCGGAAACTTTTTGTTCAATTTAGTAATCTATACATTATAATAAAGCAAAGATGATAATTTGTGAAGTTTGCCACGTGTCAGCCAAATAGAGTGTTAGGAATATATTAAGTTTCTATTAATAGAAATAATACTTCATCGTGCATATTTTGTTTTTTAATAATAAAATTAAACTTCAATTACACGACCTTATACATATGTCCGTTGAGACGTTAATGGCCAAAAAATAAAAGATTTTATTAAAAATAAAATACAATACACCAGACATTTTTTGAAGGTAACTGTTTTTTAAACACTACTTTATCAACTACCGCTTCAAATTAATTTAATTAAAAAAATTTAACCATTAAAAAAATTAAAAATAAAATATAATTACACCACGGAACTACTTGATAGTTTTTTGAAGGTAAGTGTTGTTAAACACTACTTTATCAACCACACTTCCAAATTAATTTAATTAAAAAATTTATGGTCAATTAAAAAATTAAAAATAAAATCATACACCACGACTTAGACAGTTTTTTGAAGGTAAGTGTTGTTTAAACACTACTTTATCAACTACCGCCTTCAAATTAATTTAACTTAAAAAAATTTATGGCCAATTAAAAAAATTAAAATAAAATAAAAATTACACCATGCGTCGGTTGAAAAGGTTAGTGGCAAAAAAAAATAAAAGATGGAATTTTAAAAATAAAATACACCTACACCACTACTTACGTTTTCACCGTAGAGATTTAGTGGGCTACTTTCACGTTGAAAATTTAGTGGTCATTAGAAAAGAAAAAAAAATAACGTATACAACTACCACCCAACCACAACGGGACACTTTTATTGGAATTGTATTTTAACACTTAGCAACCACCTCTTTCAAATTAAATTTATTTTATTTTAGAAATTCTTTTAATTCCCTCGTACTTTCTTTCTTAATTCCCGTACTCCGTAAACCGTCTCTCTTCAATACTCTCTCATTTTTTGTTTCTCTATTATAAATATCATTCATATTATCTCGGTATATACAGTTCCTTTTTTAAATTTTCTTTACCAAAACTTTGTTATTCATCTTTATCCAATGTCAGTCTGAAACAAAAATCATATTTCGTTGCTTCAATTTGTTCATCAAAGTTTGTTGCTTCAATTTCTCCAAAAAATGAGTCACGAAATTTGGTTGTTAGAGTTGTGCGACTGTGGTTTCTGTCTTGATCTCCTCAATGTCAAACAAAACTTTTATGCAATGGAAATAGTACTGAGATTCGTGAGCTTCTATTTCTCGATTTGAGATTAATATTGCTGATGGAACTATGTATTTGTTCGTGCTTCTAACAATTTTCTGGAGTATACGTTCACACGAATTACTTAAATGGTAAATTTTTTTTAATCTTATTTTATTATAAAAAAAAAATTTACTATTTGTTATGATATATGATATAATTTGTATTGTTTTATGTTCTTAATTGTTGTCTCAAAAAAATTGTAAAATTTGTATATGTATTATTTCTATCTCTTATATAAATTTGTATTGAATATTGTCTTAATCGACTTTAGTAAATATAAAATTTATTTAGACTTCTTAACATGAATTCAATTAAATTTCCAGAATATTGAAGAGAAAAATAATAATTTATTTAAGAAAATATAAAATTTATGTATGAATTAAAAAAACAATTCATTTCATCTATTCATTGAAAGTAGTGATTTTTCAAACTTCAAACACTATTTTATCAAATTTAAAAACTACTATACTATACATTTTATATTCAAAGGATTCCTGAAAGATTAATGAAGACTAATATGCAAATTCAAAGATAAAAGATACTCATAATTTTTATGTGTATTGTAGTTTTTTGTTTGTAATAGGAAAATTATTTTTCTTTAGTATTTTGTGAGTAGTACTAAAATGAAATATATTTTGCCACTTGATACAGCAAAATTTATATTAATTCTTAAATGTCATGTATTTCATATAAATAACATATTTTGAATAATAAAAATTCATTATTAAGTTACTTACTCATCTTTACATTTACTAATTTACTTATTTTATATATGTCCGTGTCCATTATTTAAAAAAAATTATTTCATCTAATCTAATTATTTAAT
>PGTU02010405.1:0-16859 GCA_002896215.2 Cicer echinospermum | reverse complement strand
AGGGTTATTCTTGTCCTATTAGGGTTTTTAATCAATCTTGTGCATCCAATAAGTTCATTTGTGTCATTGGATTAACAACTAGGTCATTTTCTCCTTCCTAGGCTTATCTAGTAAATTTTGGTTTTAACCAATCTTGTGCATCATAGGGTGTTTGTGTTATGATTAAACATAGTTATTTTCAATTCTCTCTATATTTGTAGGGGTTTTTAACCAATCTTGTGCATCAAAATAAGTTCATTGTGTCATTTAACATTTAGGTCATTTTCCTTCTTCGTAGGCTTATCTAGTCAATAGGGTTGACCAATCTAGTGCGTGTCCAATAGGTGTGTTTGTGTCATTATTAACATTTAGGTCATTTTCAGTCCTCATTAGGTTTATTTTGTCCAATTGAGGGTTTTTAACCAAATCTTTATGCATCCAATAAGTTTATGTTTCATTGGATTAACAACTAGGTCATTTTTTCGTCTCCCTAGGCTATTCTAGTAAAATTTGGGTTTTAACAATCGTTGTGCAAGCCAATAGGTATATTTGTGTCGATTAACAATTAGGTCATTTTCTCTCTCTCTAGCTTATTGTTGGTCAATTAGGTAAACGATCTTGTGCATTCCAAATAAGTGTCATTGGATAACCATTTTTTCGTCCTCCCTAGCTTATTCGAGTCCAATTAAGGTTTTTAACCAATCTTGTCCAATTAGGGTTTCTAACCATTCTTATGCATCCAATAAGTTCAATTGTGTCATTGGATTAACAATTTGGTCATTTTCATCCTCCTTTGGCTTATTCTAGTCCAATTTGGGTTTTTAAGCAATCTTGTCCATCCAATAAGTTCATTTGTGTCATTGGATTAACATTTAGGTAATTTTTGTTCTCCCTTGGCTTATTCTAGTCCAATTAGGATTTTTAACCAATCTTCTGTTGGACTTTAGTCCTTGAATCCTAATTTTGACATAATTAACAAACATACAATGTTCATACATCATATGATAAATCTAACTTTTTAATTGAGCAAGATTTCAAGAACAACAATTCAATCCTACACACTTGATACAAATTGCTTGGAAACACAAGAATCAACAAAAGTTGATCTCATTGGACTGAGTAAATCGATTGGGCAATCGATTTCATAACAAGGGTGTAAGGAACATAAACTATTTGTGATTGTATAAATCGATTAGGCAATCGACTGCACAATTAGAAATGAAAATTGCACAAGTCAGTGGCAACCTGTTTTCAGGCTAATCGATTGGCAAATCGATTGTACATATCACAATCAAAACTGTTGAAACCAATCGACTGGCAAATCGATTGATCAAGTCACAGTGAGGATTCCATTTCTAGGGTAATCAATTGGAAAAATCGATTGCTTAGATAATATTTGAAAATAACTTACCCTGTGACAAACACAATCGATTGGAAAAATCTATTGTGTGTATTTCAATCATGTTAAGTTTGGGTTGCAATCGATTGGGAAATCGATTGAACTAAACATCAGGTAAGAACTTTCAGGCAAATACAAACAAATTGATTGGCACGTTGATTAAACATCAAATAGCTGAGTCACTCTCTGAACACAATCGATTGGCAAACATCATTGAAAGAACATTTTGAAAATCACAGTGAACTTTGAGCTTGTTGACAAATCGATTCTGAGTATTTGTAAATCGATTATGAGACTTACTAAATCGATTAAGTAATCATTGGTGTGATTTTTACTTGAACATAACACCTGCAATCGATTACGAAATCGATGCATATAAGTCTTAACATAATCACTAAAAGAGTTTGTTAAAGAATCGATGATAAATCGATTGGCTATATATAGTTTCAAGATTCAAGAAAAACAAGACACGCGATAATCGATTGGCAAATCGATTAGACCTGTTTTTATAACTTTAATGAATCGATTGGCAAATCGATTTATTAAATTGTGTTTTTCAGAAACTATATAAACTGTTTTCAATCATTCTCTCAATAACAATCTAATTAAACACTTTGAATATTTCTTGATAATACTGAAGAACTCTCAACAACAAATTGTTAACATACTGAGATTGCTTTTTCAGATTCAAGCCAAAAAGATTATCAATAATCATTGAGAGAGCTGGAAAAAGTATTCTTGAGGGAAAAGACAATGTTCTCATAATCCATTCTTGAATAACCAGATTTGTGAGAAGACACATTGTTCAAGATTGAAGACTTTTGTTACTACTTCTTTTATTCTGTTTGTAATAATTACTTTGTAAAGAAAACGACTGATAGAAATCCAGCTAGAAACTGGTGGCGATCTTCTTTGGGTGAGAGGCCTCATCAAGAAGAGCCGTACTTTGATTTTGTGTGAGTCTGCTGATTGACTACAAGGATCAAAGGGTGAGCAATAGGAAAGAGATTGTGAGAGATAGATAGGTTTCAAGGAAACTGGACAATCTGTAAACAATTCACAATTCTTTCTATTGGAGAAAAAAAGCTGAATCCAGTTGGATTGTCAGGACTGGATGTAGTTGTCTCGTTGACAACTGAACCAGGATAAATCTTGGGCATTCTATCCTTTATCTCTTTTACTTTTAATTGCTAATCGTGTATGCCGCTTTATAATTCGCTGTGTATGTAATATGCTTTAATTTGATTAAAGACTGATATATTCTGATTATTTCGAGGTCATAATAATCAACAATTGGCCTCAGAGCGTGACTTTTCGAGAGGTAAAACTCATAAAAGGAATATGGCCTCAACTGATTTTCTGGGAGAAGGCGCATCACTAGCAAGACTCCAGCATTCAAGGAACAACTTATATGTACGAAGCTCATGATGCTGATATTTCTGGAAGCCAGTGCATAGACATCCTTGACGCTGTTGAAAATGGCCCATACATTCCCACATTGCAGGAACAAATGACTCGATGATTTCCCAAGCCAGATCCGATGGTCTGAGACGATAAAAAGAAGGTAGGTTATAATGCTAAGCTAAGAACATTATAACATCTGCTTTGTGTGCAGAAGAATTCTTTAGGGTATCCAAACTGCAAATCAGCAAAGGAAATGTGGGACATTCTTCAAGAAACACATGAAGAACCAGATGTGAAAAGAGCTCGCGTAAACACACATATGCACGAATACGAATTATTCAGCATGAAGAAGACGAATCCATCAGCGATCTGCAGACCCAGATTCACAGACATTGTAAACAATCTTCACGCCCTGGGAAAAACAGGTGGACAATGAACAGCAGATCGGAAAAGAAATTATGAGGTGTCTAACAGAGAATGGCAGCCAAAATAACTGCCATAGCTGAATCTAAAGATCTAGCAAAAGATGACAGCTGCAACATTATTTGGAAAACTAAGGGAACATGAAATGGAACTGCATCGGCTGGACGAATCAGAACTGGAAAGCAGGAAAAAAGAAAGGATTATCCTTGAAGGTTCAAGCCATCAATCGAAAACTGAATCAGATAGCTGCTCAGATGAATCCAGTAGTGAAACTGAAGAGACTGAAATCGGGTTGCTTGTCAAGAAATTTAAGAAATTTCTGAAGAAGAAAGACAACAAATTCAGAAAGCCATCCAGCTCTAAGACTAGTGACAACAAGACAATTACATGCTATGAATGTGGTAAAACTGGTCACATAAAGTCAGAATGCTACAAATTGCAGAACAAAAATAGAGCTACAAAACCAAAAGGCAAGGATCAGAAAAAGAGGTTAGTTCACAATCTAATCCAACCTATGATGAGCTACAAGAAGCTTTCGATGAACTGCATGATGATTATGTGAATTCCATAAAACAGTTGTTGAGCACAAAGAAAATGCTTGAACAAATGAAAAATGACCATAAAGAAATTGAAAATTTATGTGAACAACTGAAAAAGGATTCACATGACAAATCTGCAAGATGCATTGAACTTGAGAATAATGTCACATCATTAATATATGATTTATTGAAGTTTGTTGATAGTAAAGATACACCAAATATGCATGTTAAAAGAAATAAAAACAGATATGGTATTGGTTATATGCAAACCAGAAATGTCAAACATGGTCAAAAATCTGCTATTGCTAAGAGTATGTATGACACCTTTACTAAACCAAACAAACATTCATCCTTTGATGGCAAATGTCATTTCTGTTGCAGAAAGGGACATTTTATGTCAAATTGCAAATTTAAAAAATTAGCCAATTGAGGATGGAAGCAAGTTTGGATAGCAAAGAAATCTGTGTTTGACACTAACCATCCAGGACCCAATTTAAATTGGGGACCTAAAACAAAATTCTGATTGTATGTTGCAGGTGTGCTTGACATCCACGAAGCATTCATGGTATTTAGATAGCGGATGCTCAAAGCACATGACAGGTGACAAAATCCAAATTCTTGTCCTTGACATTAAAGGAAGGAGGTTTTGTCAAATATGGTGACAACAACAGAGGAAAGATCATTGGAATTGGTGACATAGGAAATGAGTCAACTGCAGTAATCAAAAATGTTATATATGTTGAAGGATTAAAACACAACTTACTGAGTATAAGCCAGCTATGTGATAAAGGTTTTCAAGTAAGTTTTTCATCACAATCTTGCATTATTAAGCATAAAGATGACAAACACATAAAGCTAGTTGGTGACAGAATTAACAACATTTACATGTTGGATTTCACAATTATGTACCAAGTGTTATATGCTGCTTGTTATCCAATTCAGATGAAACATGCTTTGGCATAAAAGAATTGCTCACAATACATATAAATCATTTGAATAAACTTGTCAGCAAACAGCTAGTCTTAGGTCTACCAAATAGGAAGTTTTCTAAAGATAGACTGTGTGATTCATGTGAGAAGAGTAAACTGTTAAGACTCCATTTCCCTCTATAGACTTGGTTAGAACAAATAGAGTTTTTGCAACTAGTTCACATGGACTTTTTGGACCTGCCCAAGTTAAGAGTTTAGGTGAGAAACCTGTATGGATATGTGCTGTTGATGAATTACTCAAGGTTCACATGGACTTATTTCTTAGCTCATAAAGTGATACATTCTCAGTTTTTAAGAAATTTGCTGCTTTAGTTCAAAATGAGAATGATCAGAAAATTGTTTCAATAAAAAGTGATCATGGAGGTGAATTCCAAAATGATGCTTTTTCAAAATTATTGTGAACTACATGGAATCAACCACACTATATTCTGCCTCTAGGACACCACATGCAGAATGGGTGTGGAGAGGAAAAATAGATCCCTAGAAGAGTTAGCTAGGACCATGCTTAAGGGACTCCAACCTACCTAAGTACTTTTTGGGCAGATGCAATTAGTACATCACATCATGTTTGTAATAATAGAGTTCTATTAGGCCCTGCTTAGGAAAACAACCCTATGAGCTTTACAGGGTAGAAACCAAACCTTTCCTACTTTAGAATCTTTGGTTGTAATGCTTTTGTGTTGAACATGGCAAAGAACACCTAGGAAAGTTTTGACCCTAAGGCAGATGAAGGTATCTTTTTAGGATATTCCCAAACTAGTAAGGCCTATAGAATCTACAATAAAAGAACAAAGACCATAGAAGAGTCAGTTCATGTAAAGTTTGATGAATCATTTACAGAAAACTTGAACAAAACTCCTTCTAAGGTTGATGACATTTTGGACGAAGTTGTAGAATCTGAACCACTAGAACAACCTATAGCTGACCCTCCAACTAGATCAGACCTTGTAGAACCTATAGAAACCAGTGAGTTGCCTAAGGAATGGAAGTTCAACAGAAACCACCCTTTAGACAACATTATAGGCGATATCTCTAAAGGTGTTGCAACTAGGAGAAGCCTTAGTCAGCTTTGTAACTTTACAGCCTTTGTATCTCAGATTGAACCTAAGAACATTAAGGAAGCCCTGTTAGATAGTGAGTGGATACTTGCTATGCAAGAGGAGTTAAAACCAGTTTGAGAGAAACAAGGTGTGAGAGTTTTAGTACCTAGGCCAGAGGGTAAGCATGTCATAGGAACCAGATGGGTGTTCCGAAACAAGTTGGATGAGAATTGGTGTGATAACAAGGAACAAAGCTAGACTAGTAGCCAAGGGGTTATAGTCAAGAGGAGGGAAATAGATTTTGATGAAACCTATGCCCCAGTAGCTAGATTAGAAGCCATAAGAATTTTATTGGCTTATGCTTGTATAATGGACTTTAATCTTTATCAAATGACGTGAAAAGTGCCTTTCTCAATGGTGACCTTCAAGAGGAAGTTTTTGTTAGCCAAACACCTGGTTTTGAAAATCCTGATTTTCCTAATCATGTATATAAGCTCTCAAAGGCCCTCTATGGGTTAAACAAGCTCCAAGAGCTTGGTATGAGAAGCTCAGCAATTTCCTTATTCAACAAAACTTTTTAAGAGGAAATGTTGACAAGACCCTTTTCACAAAAACTACTGGAAATGATATCTTGCTTGTCCAAGTATATGTTGATGACATAATATTTGGATCTACAAATAATAAACTGTGCAAAGAATTTGAAAATTTGATGAAAGGTAAATTTGAAATGTCAATGATGGGTGAACTGTCATATTTCTTGGGATTTCAAATTAACAAAGCAAGCAAGGCATTTTCATTAGTCAATCTAAATACTGTTCTGATTGGATAAAGAAATTTTTAACTTTGAAAATATTAAATCCATTGATACAACCCATGAGTCAAGGAAATTTCTTAGACCGAGATGAGAAAGGTAAACCTGTAGATGTTACTAGATTTCCGTGGTATGATAGGATCTCTGCTCTACCTTACAGCAAGCCGACCAGACATCATGTTCAGTGTTTGTATGTGTGCAAGGTATCAATCAAATCCAAAGGAATCTCACTTCAGTGCAGTTAAGAGAATTTTCAGATACTTGGTAGGAACTAAGAGTCTTGGATTGTGGTATCCAAAAGGATCAACTTGTACTTGGTTGGTTACTCAGATTCAGACTTTGCCGGATGTAAACTTGACAGGAAAAGTACCTCAGAACTTGTCATTTACTTGGAAACTCTCTTGTGTCTGGTTTAGTAAGAAACAGACAAGCATCGCTTTATCAACTGCTGAAGCTGAATATATTGCAGCTGGGAGCTGTTGTGCTCAGATACTTTGGATGAAAACAGCACTTATTTGACTTTGGTGTTTGAGTTGGGAAAGTACCTATCATGTGTGATAACACAGTGCAATAAGTATAACCAAGAATCCAGTAATGCACTCCAGGACCAAAACACATTGAAGTAAGACATCATTTTATAAGAGACCACTTTTCAAAATGGAATCATAAGCTTGAGTATCGTAACACTGCCGAACAGTTAGCCGGACATCTTCACAAAAGCTTTACCAGAGAAAAGCCTTTCTGTATATAAGGATGAAACTAGGGATTATTGATCCTAGTGAGGTATAATCATGGGATTTCTGGTGTTTGCCAGTTGTTTCTTCAGTTAATCGATTTGGAAATCGATTACCTTCATGGTAAATGGTTTATAAAATCGATTTGGGAATCGATTGCTTTGACCCCAGAATTCAAAGTTCAGAAAAAAAATTTTAACTTGCCCGAGCGTCGATTGGGAAATCGATTAGTTCTTCTTTCAACGTTAAGACAATCGATTTGGACATCGATTAAGTAAAACTGGAATTCGATTTGGAAATCGATTTGAAAATATAACCGTTGTGACTAGCCGTTATGAGTAATAATTACGAAATCGATTGACATTACTAGTAACGGTAACCTAATCGATTTGGGAATCTATTTACATGATTAAGGGTTTAAATAGGAACAGTTCTCAATCGATTTCTGCACTGCATTTCCTCAGTTTTCACAAATTTTCTCAATCTGCTTCATCCTTCTGTCTCTATTATTGTTATTGTTTTGATATCTACACTCAATCTACAATCTATCTACTTCAATCTACAAGTATGGCAAGAGTAAAACAAAACCCAGGCAAGGACTCCTTCACCTCATCATCTTCAACAAGTGAACCTCCTTCACCACCACCACTCTAACAAAAGAGTACCTACCACACACACAAAATACTTGCCAAGATAAAGGCAAGGGCACCCGCTCCTATCAAGAAAAGCCCTAAAAGCGAAAAGAACCCCCAACGGAAAAACCTCATGGCTGATGCCATGAAGTGATTTCACCAAAGAAAGGAGAAGAAATCTGTTTACTCACCCCCTTGCGAAGAAAGTACCACGCATCCAAGGACAAAGACTGTCTGAATCTTCAATACCAATCAGATTTTCTGAAGAGAAAATCCAATGAAAGGGTAGACTCTGAGATTTTGCATACTTTGATAACTGACGCTGTTACGTTTCAGAATCATCTACGCTTGTCACGGAACTGAGTAGCTTTCTATCTTCTACACTCGACAGCTATCCGCGTTTGATTAGGGGAATTTTATTCTACGTTTAAGCTACAGAAGAAGGGTTTAAGGCTCAAGTCAAAGGTTAAAAGATTGCTATGTCATTTGATGACTTTTCTACCTTATCAGATTGCCTTTCTACGGAAAATCCATCGACGGCAGTTCATTGAAGCTTATACGGCTGAACGAAGGTTGGGAAGAGTCTGTTCGACAGGCATGCTGAGTTGAGGACCTGATGATTGATGGTTTTGTGAAACCATTTCTTACCAATCGGTCAAATGAAGGTCCAACATCGGATGTTGATGTACACATCCTGACCAGAATGCTGTGTACCTCGTGCAGGACAACCCATGCAGATGATTCAGAACTGGACATACTACTGTTATGGGCTTATCAAAGCGAGCTCAGGATGAGCTGGACTTGGATTGTGCTTAAGGCACATGCTGGAAGCTTCACAGAGCAAGCTTCTTTT
Organism: Cicer echinospermum; assembly: GCA_002896215.2. Lineage (NCBI taxonomy): Eukaryota > Viridiplantae > Streptophyta > Magnoliopsida > Fabales > Fabaceae > Cicer > Cicer echinospermum. The sequence goes on along the minus strand of PGTU02010405.1, from coordinate 8,056 downwards.
GCCTCATCCACAACTGATCACCAAGATTCTTAAACATTCAAAGTTTCGTTTCTGGTAATGAAGAATCTGCAAAAACCACTCTGATATTTGGAGAACAGATTGTGAATCAAATGCAATTGTAAAGGTTACATGGTTGTATGGATAAGACCTCAAGCTACTTTGAACAAGACACAACCTCAGCCACAACCTCAGACTCAAACTCTACTGCTACTGCCTCAAGCCCCTCCTGATTCTTGTTTGCTAAGATAATGGAATCATAGAAGCTCAGATGGCACATAATGTCAAGATGCTAGAATCCACAATCCAGAATGGAAGCTAACTTAAGGACTCTCCAGCATCCTTAAATTCGGTTGTTCAGGATGTGGATGCGATTCAAGCTCACTTGGCGTATCAAACTGTCATATTGAGACATTGCAGATATAGGTACGTCAGCAAGCAGATGGAATGTAACCCACTCCCCTGGATCACCCTAGACTCACGTTGGAGGAGACACCTGTTGAGGTTGAATACAGCGGTCTCTTGCCTCTCCCGTAGATATAGTGAGGACCAGCCTAGACTAGGAGATTAGGAGTTTTAGGAATCTGTTCTGTTTTGCTATGACTTGTTATACTCATTTGAATCTATATCTATAATGAACAAAAACTTTATTTCATTACTCTCTGAATTCATCTGTCTTCATACTCTGATATGCTCATTAATTGCTCTGATTTTTAATTGAACTGTTACACTCTGATATACAATGTTTTATGATTTCAAATCCCCACTGCTTATGTTGTTTAACATAGGGGGAGGAATTTTTTTTCTGTCTTTTTGCCTTAACTGACAAAGGGGGAGAAAAATTATAACTTGCTAACTTTTGTTGCATTTACTTTGCTCTGATGACTACTGTTAAATGAATTATTGTAATATAATATAGCATGTGTACTGTTATGCTAAGATGCTCTAATACTTCTGTTTCTATGGTAATGGTAAATATTTGCTATGAAATGTTGTTAATATTATGTCTTGAAATATCAACTCAAGTTAAAATTGTATGATTGTCACTTATGCAAAAAGGGGGAGATTGTTGGACTTTAGTCCTTGAATCCTAATTTTGACATAATTAACAAACATACAATGTTCATACATCATATGATAAATCTAACATTTTAATTGAGCAAGATTTCAGGAACAACAATTCAATCCTACAGACTTGATAGAAATTGCTTGGAACACAAGAAATCAACAAGAGTTGATCATTGACTGAGTAAATCGATTGGGCAATCGATTTCCTAACAAGGGTGTAAGATAACATAACTGTTTGTGATTGTATAATCGATTGAGCAATCGACTGGCACAATTAGAAATGAAAATTGCACAAGTCAGCGGCAACCTGTTTTCAGGCTAATCGATTGGCAAATCGATTGTACATATCACAAAGTAAAACTAATTGAAACCAATTGACTGGCAAATCGATTGATCAAGTCACAGTGAGGATCCAATTTCCAGGGTAATCGATTGGCAAATTGATTGCTTAGATAATATTTGCAAAATAACTTACCCTGTGACAAACACAATCGATTGGACAATCTATTGTGTGTATTTCAATCATGTTAAGTTTGGTTGCAATCGATTGGGAAATCGATTGAACTAAACATCAGGTAAGAACTTTTTCAGGCAAACACAAACAAATCGATTGGCACGTCGATTAACATCAAAATAGCTGAGTCACTGTCTTGAACACAATCGATTGGCAAATCGATTGAAAGAACTTTTTGAAATCACAGTGAACTTTGAGCTTGTGGCCAAATCGATTCTGAGTATTTGTTAATCGATTATGAGACTTAATAAATCGATTACGAAATCGATTGGTGTGATTTTTACTTTGAACATAACACCTGCAATCCATTACGAAATCGATGCATATAAGTCTTAACATAATCACTAAAAAGAGTTTGTTTAAAGAATCAATTGGTAAATCGATTGGCTTATGTAGTTTCAAGATTCAAGAAAAACAAGACATGCGATAATCGATTGGCAAATCGATTAGACCTGTTTTATAACTTTAAGGAATCGATTGGCAAATCGATTTATTAAGATGTTTTTCAGAAACTATATAAACTGTTTTCAATCATTCTTCTCAATAACAATCTAATAACACTTTGAATATTCTTGTAAGACTGAAAGAACTCTCAACAACACAATTGTTAACTACTGCAGAATTCAATTTTTCAGAATCAAAGCCAAAAAGATTATCAATAATCATTGAGAGAGCTGGAAAAGTATTCTTGAGGGAAAAGACCAATGTTCTCATAATCCATTTCTGAATAACCAGATTTGTGAGAGACACATTGCTTCAAGATTGAAGACTTCTGTTACTACTTCTTTATATTCGTGTTTGTAATTAAATTTACTTTGTAAGAAAACGACTGATAGAAATCCAGCTAGAACTCGGTGGCGATCTTCTTGGGTGAGAGGCCTCATCAAGAAAGAAGCCGTACTTTGATTTTGTGTGAGTCTGCTGATTGACTACAAAGATCAAAATGGTGAGCAATAGGAAAGAGATTGTGAGAGATAGATAGGTTTCAAGAGAAACTGGACAATCTGTAAACAATCACAATTCTTTCTATTGGAGAAAAAGCTGAAATCCAGTTGGCCATTGTCAGGAACTGGATGTAAGGTTGTCTCGTTGACAACTGAACCAGATAAATCTTGGTGCATTCTATCCTTTTATCTTTTTACTCCTTAATTGCTAATCGTGTATGCCGCTTTATAATTCAGCTGTGTATGTAATATTGCTTTAATTTGATTAAAGACTGATATATTCTGATTATTTCGAGGTCATAATAATCAACAGATGAAAACTCGAAATTTTAGGCCGCGACAACAATTAATTCAATAAAATCACAATAACACTATAATTCACCTATTTTCCATACAAGTTCATTCAAATATGCAGTAAAATCAATGTCGATACTGCAAAAATACAAGTTGAGAACAAAAGTTTCACTATCACAACACAAAAGTCACTCGCGAGAACTTCATAGATTTATATCTATCTATGTAACTATTTTAAAATTGCAAAATAACCTTTCATCACATTCTTCTAGATCCCTCCCTTCACCCTTTTCATTTATTCATTCTATCATTGTTCACGTCACCAATACCTACAAACTACAATGAGTAATAACAACACACAAAAAATCTATACCCTATTTTTCCGTTCATTAAAATTTTCAATCTTTTAAATATTTCTCTATCTTTCTCTCACAAATCTAAAAAAAAAAAAAAACCAATGATTCACCTTTAAATTCAATCTCACAAACCCATTAATAATTAACATCTCAAACATTCACAAACACATAAAAACACAATCTTTAAGATCCAATTGAAGTGATAACTCTATCACAACTTTCAACTTTAAATAAATGAACAAATTTGGACTAAAAATTGGATTTTTTACCAATATATCCTACTTTTTAGGATTGGTTACCAAAATGTCCCAATTTTGAAAATGGTTACCAAAATGCCCTACTTTTTAGGGATTGCATGAAAACTCTCCCTAGGGGAGCGACTTGCCAAAAAACCAGTTTTTTCCCCTAGTAGGAGGTCGTTTGGCGGGGATGCGACCTCCCAAAGGAATTTTACAATTTTTTTTTAAATACTATATATATTTTAATGTAATTGTTATAATAATCAATAATAATAACTAATAGAGTTATTATTATTATTATTAATTATTGTTATTGTTATATTATAAATAAATTATTTTAGTTAAAAATAATTATATTAAATAGGAAATTAATATTATACACAATTAAAAGATATTAAATTAAAAACAGTAAAATTATATTTAATTAAAGAAAAATACATTAATAAGAAAAATTACATTAATAACATGAAACAAAATACATTAAATTAAAATAGGGAAATTCATGAGATGGTAGGTGCGGTGAGATTGTTTTGAAAAAATATAGTGAGATAGTAGGATTTTTTAAGGTGTTGAAAATATAGGAAATATGTATTTTGTTTCATGTTATTAATGTAATTTTTCTTATTAATGTATTTTCTTTTAAATTTATAATATAATTTACTGTTTTTAATTTTAATTATTTTAACAGTTATACATTTAATTTCCTATTTAATTATAATTATTTTAACTAAAACTTTTAAATATAGACCATTACTGATGATAATAATAATATTTTTTATTATTAGTTTTATTAATGTATACTATTATTAATGTATATTATTATTATATTATTATTTTAAAACAATTAATAAAATTTTAAAAAAAATTATAAAATCTTCTTTGGGAGGCTCGCATCCCCGTCCAACGACCTCCTACTAAGGAAGAAAAACTGATTCTTTGACAAGTCGCTCCCCCAGAGAGAGTTTTCATACAATCCCTAAAAAGTAGGGCATTTTGGTAACCATTTTCAAAATTGGGGCATTTTGATAACCAATCCTAAAAAGTAGGATATAGTGGTAAAAAATCCCCAAAAATTTTCAATAAAATAAAAAAATGGTCGAGAAAATGATCAGAAATGTTATTGGACCAAAACGTTGTCCAACCCATTTGAAACCATCCTCTTAACCTGTGGTCCGATGTATGTATGACCCACTAAACCCAAGCTCTTGGTTGGGTAAAATTGGTCCTATATTACTCAACTACAATTTGGCTAGGTAGGGCTTTTCGGGTTCGAACCCACCCTATCTGACTCGTTGTCCCCTACCACTAATAGATTGTTATGTCATCAAGTGGATGTAAGACATCAGGCTTATAGAGTAAAATTGACAGATTGCCAAGTCAAGGTGCCAACTCAAGGCTTTGAGCTTATGTCAATCCCACTAACAGAATGCCACGTCAGGGTACCAATGTGAGGCATTGTGCTTATTTAATCCGTTTGGCGAATTGCCATATCATGGTGTCAACGCAAGGCATCAAGCTTATGTAACGAACTTCTAGAGAGACATATTGTATTAACTAGTGACTTTATTATTATAATGAAAAATGAGATGTACCTCCTTAAAATCCTCAAAGACCAAAAATCTAATGGAAAAAAAAAGGTATGAGTATGAAAAATAGTACATCATCCCATTACAAGATTTATTAGACATAAAACTTATGTTTTGTGGCATTCCACGACCTTAGATAAATGTTTCATACTAAATCTTCAAAATGATATTATCATTTGGCTGCAAGTTTTTAGTGATGCTTTTCTATTCGTACTTTATATCCTGTTCACAATACTAAGTCTCCTTTTTTGAAACTTCTTGGTTTGACTTTAGTGTTGAAACTTTTTGGTTTGACTATGTCTCCTTGCATGTGAGGTGGATTTGTCAGTTAATTTTGTTCTCAGGGATGTGGGTGTATGTTCTATTGGTCTCATACCGTTTGAGCAATATACAACATAAAAAGGCGTCTCCTATGTTGCTACTGAGTTGTGGTGTTTAATGCCCATAGTACTTTATTGAGTGTTTTTGCCCATACTCCCTTTGTAGGGTCCATTATTTTCTTAATTCATTGAGGATAATCTTTAACTTGGTTCACAGACAGTTGAGAATCATTGTTAACTTGGATATGTGTGCTCCAATCTCCTAGGCTAGATGTAGACCTAATAAGAAGGCTTCACGTTCTGCTTGGTTGTTACTGTTTTTGAAGTTAAACCTCAGTGCCTATTATAAACTAAGGCCTCTAGGTCCTTTAAGGATGACTCCTGCTCCATTTCCGCTAATATATGACGATCCATCAACGAACAAATCCAACACTGTTGGGTGGGCTCACTCCCCAAGTGGAACCCACCAATTTTACTAGTATTATTATTATTATTGTTGAAATAAAAAGAAAAAGAAAAAAAAAGGATTTTAATGGGCTTGGCCCACTTGGAGGTAATAAAAAGGGATTTAGAAATCCCTAAGAATACACACAGAAAAACAACGGAAGAAGAACGGTTGCCAGAGAAGAAAAATAAGGGTTTGGTTCCAGTGGTGGTAACAGGTGTGTAGCAAACTTGCTCTGTTTGATCTACAAATTTAGTATGTTATTCCTACCACTGAGTTTGTTATTTTAATATATAATTTGAGTAGTTTTATCTTCTCTGAGAGTTACTTTGGCATACCCACTTTAGTGGAAGGTTGTTATAAGGTTGTTATTGTTGATTGATATTCCCTATTGTTATTAGGAAGACTCTTGGTGTACCCATTAATTATTATAGTGGAAGTTTTACTGGACTAGGTCCCGTGGTTTTTATTCTCTCAATTTGAGAGAAGTTTTTCACGTTAAAATTGTGTTTGTCTCATATTTAATTTTCTGACAATTATTATTGCTCTTGGAATTGTATTTTCTGTTTGGCCATTTATCTGCACAGGTGGTGGAAAAAATATTCCGCATTATTGAGATAATTATCGCTAATTATCTCTGGTTTTTCCCAACAAAGTGGTATCTAGAGCTCGGTTATTTGATTTGTGCATTTAAATGGAGGAGGAAAATAAAGGTCCCAATATGATTAAACTCAACTCTTCTAATTATACACTTTGGAAGACTCTCATGGAAGACATGTTATACAGTAAAGATTTGTATGATCCTATTGAGGGTAACACTGCTAAACCCGCAGATAAATCTGATGCTGACTGGAAGAAGATGAATAGAAAGGCAGTGGCGTTGATCAGGCAATGGTTGGATCTGAGTGTATATCCACATGTTGAAACTGAAATAGATGCTAATAAGATGTGGGAAAAATTAAAAGAGTTGTATGAACGAAAGAATGTGCAAAATAAAGCATTCTTGATTCAGAAGCTGGTGAATATGAAATATAAAGATGGGGATTCAATGGCAGAGCATATGAGTATTTTTCAGAATACAGTGAATCAGTTGACAACCGCAGAAATTAAATTAGATGATGAGTTGCAAGCGTTGTTATTATTGAGTTCCTTGCCTGATAATTGGGAAGTCCTTGTTGTGACGTTGACCAATTCAGCTCCAAGTGGAAAGTTGAAAATGTCAACAGTTAAAGAGAGCATGTTGAATGAAGAAGCTCGAAGAAAGGAACGTGGTTTGATTGGTTCTTCCTCAAAGTCAGAAGCACTAGTTACAGAGTCACGGGGGAGAAGTCAATCTAGAAACTTCCATAGACGCGACAACTCTGAAAGTCGTAGCAAGTCAAGAAGCAAGTCGAGGACTAGAAAAGAAGTGATATGCTATCATTGTGGCAAAACGGGTCACATAAAAAGAAATTGCAGATTCCTTAAGAGAGATCAATCAAGGGAAAGAGATGAAGACAAAGAGAAGAAAAACGATAAAGATACAACATCAGTTGTATCTGTTAATAATGTCTACATTGTTTGTGATGATAATTCCATAAACCTTGCATGTTAGGATTCAACTTGGATTATTGATTCGGGTGCCTCATATCATGTTACTCCTAGGCGTGATTTCTTCTCATCTTACAGTGCTGGTGATTTTGGCATGGTAAAAATGGGAGATGAAGGAGTATGTAAAATTATCGGTATGGGAGATGTTTGGGTTGAAACTGGGATTGGTTGCAAGCTTCAATTGAAGAATGTTAGACACGTTCCTGATATTCGTCTCAATTTGATTTCGGTGAAAGCCTTGGATATTGATGGTTATCACACTTTCTTTGGTGGTGGTGGTATATGTAAAATCACTAAAGGGTCCCTAGTGGTTGCAAAGGAGCAAAGTTCCACTTCTCTCTATAGGATGCCTACGAAGCTATGCAAGGAAGAAGTGAATGCAATTGAAGATGCATCTTCTGATTTATGGCATATGCGCCTCGGCCACTTGAGTGAGAAAGGACTCAACATACTTGCGAAGAAAAATTTTCTTCCTGTGAAAGGTACATCTCTAAAAACTTGCACTCATTGTTTTGCTGGAAAACAACATAGAGTTTCTTTTCATAATACTGGTCCTCATAGGAGGCAAAATATCCTTGATTTAGTTCATACTGATGTTTGTATGATGGATAGTAAATCTCTTGGTGGTGCATCATATTTTGTTACCTTTATTGACCACCACTCTAGAAAAGTGTGGGCATTTCCTTTGAAATCTAAAGACCAG
>PGTU02010402.1:0-10941 GCA_002896215.2 Cicer echinospermum | reverse complement strand
AGGTTGAAGTAACTAAATGTTGAATTATTCCACTTTGTATATCTTTTAGCTTGTGTTTGAGGCTTCATGTATTTTCTTTGTATTTTAGAGATCTAAGATGTATAAATACTTCATAGATTATCAATGTATAATTAAATTTTAATTTGGCTTGTACCTTGTTGTTAGAAAAAAAACAAATGAAAAACATAATTTTAATGTGGCTTGTACCTTGTTGTGAGAGAAAACGAATGAAAAACATGTCTTAATATATTTTTTTAGTCTAAAAGTAATTGAAATTCTCAGTGGCTGGTATTTTATTTATTTTTTCAATTAAGGAGGATAAAACCTAACCCTTATTAGATTACTATGCGTTAGTTGAACATACATTAATTTTTTGTAATGCTATCTTATACGCACAACTAACACTCGGTAGAAAAAGCAATATATCATAAATTTTTGATTTGACAGTTATTTTTCTTTTTTTTCATTTTACTACATAAATGAAATCATACGGCTGCCCCGTTATTATAATTATAAATACATTTTATCTCTCTATTTTGTCATTAAAATTTTATGTGTCTTTCCACCATCGAGGACAAAATACATTTTATAAATTATTTTTAAATACTACAAAAAATGTTGTTAGCGTATTATTAGCGCATATTCGAGTAGACAAAGTTTGTTTTTCCTACGAATGTTGACGACCCTTAAATTATGTTTAGTAACTTTGAAATTAATTAGTAAATCCCAAACTCATATACTATGGACTGAAATAAAAGAGAAAAGATAAATAATAATAATAATAGATGGATAGTCATTGTAATATGACTAGAAAACAAGGACATAAATTGTAACAGGAAATAATATAAAAAATGCGTTAAATAAAAAATTACATCTCAATTCCATTCATTAAATATAACATCCTCAGTTATATGTTTGATCGTTCATTTTATCGTCCAACCTCATCTTGTACGAGTTGTAAGAAATTTTGATTGGGTTCGTTGATTTTATACTTTGCTATTAATTCAAATAAGTAAATTTTAAAATATTTAATTTCAAATGATTATTAAATTTATTTAACCTTAAATACTTAACATAATTCCTAAGAATTATTTTTTTAATAAATGGGATTCAACTAACTTCGCATCTACTTTTTCTCATTACACCATAAATAGATTGACAGAGTACCGTCAGGTATTTTTTAAAGTGGTTTGTTCTGTTATTCCGTTTTGATAATCTAATCCAAAAATTAGCTCTTATCCCAAGTCTCGATAATATTGTATCGACGCCAAATTTAGAGAAAGAATGCTGTTATCTTAGCAAATTACTAGGATGCAAATAATTACAAATATTCAAAATGTGTGTTACTGTCGAAACAACTATATGTTTGTTATAACTTCCTCTTATCTTGTTGTCAATTGTCTACTCTATAAAATGGGCAATAATATTTCACATCTTACACATCAAGAAAGAAAAGTGAGAACAAGTTTACATCACAGACATACCTAAACCTTAAGATACACGGGTTGAAAGATGGCTGGTGGAGTCTTAGTCGCTTCAAAAAAATGGAAGGCATTATGAAGGGAAGGTCACATCATTTGTGTTGGTCCACATGTTTGGTGGCGGCCATGGGAGGTCTACTTTTTGGTTATGATCTTGGTATTACAGGAGGAGTGACTTCCATGGAACCATTCCTTGTCAAATTCTCCCTGGTGTTTACAAGCAAATGAAAGATGAATCTGGGCACGAGAGCCAATATTGCAAATTTGACAACGAGCTCCTTACTTTGTTCACATCTTCCTTGTATCTTGCAGCATTAATAGCTTCTTTCTTTGCTTCCACGACTACAAGAATGTTTGGACGCAAGGGCCTCAATGTTTGCGGGTGGCTTGTTTTTCCTTGTTGGGGCTTTGATGAATGGTTTTGCTGTCAACATTGAAATGCTTATCTCGGTCGCCTATTGCTGGGTTTCGGTGTAGGATATTGTAATCAGGTATGAATTGGTATCAATCTTATGCTTCCATGTTATGATGTTAAAAGGTCAAGAATATTGCAAGACTGATTGCATTTAATTTTGTTTGTGGCTCCTAAACAGTCTGTTCCAGTGTATTTGTCTGAAATGGCTCCAACACAAATCAGAGGTGCACTCAACATTGGCTTCCAAATGATGATCACAATTGGAATCCTAGGTGCAAATCTTATCAACTACTGGACTGCCAAACTTGAGAGTGGATGGAGAATTCTTTGGGTATTGGAGCCGTCCCAGCAATCATGTTGTGTATAGGATCTCTTTTTCTTAGGGTGACACACCAAACTCTATGATTGAAAGGGGCCAAAAGAAGGAGCTAAGAAAATGCTGCAAAAGATTCGTGCATTGATAATGTTGATGAGGAGTTCCAAGATCTAATTGATGCTTGCGAGGAAGCCAAAAGGTGAGCACCCGTGGAAGAATATTACACAACCAAATACAGGCCTCAACTCACTTTTTGCTCTCTCATTCCATTCTTCCAACAACTCACCGGCATCAATGTTATCATGTTTTATGCACCTGTGCTTTTCAAAACTCTTGGTTTTGGAAACGATGCTTCGCTCATGTCCGCAGTAATTACCGGAGGTGTAACGTTGTTGCTACTTTTGTTTCCATCTTCATTGTGGACAAGTTTGGAAGAAGGATTTTTTCCTTGAAGGTGGTGTCCAAATGTTTATTTGCCAGGTGAAAATTGCAACTTAACTAGTAATTAATTCTTTATATTTTAAAATTAGTATCCACACACCGCTCAAACTAAGCCATTTTAAAATCATGACTAATATAAATGTTATAATCATTATTGTAGATTGTTGTTGGAAGCATGATTGCTATCAAGTTTGGAGTTAGCGGTGAAGGATCGATTTACCAAAAATCAAGCCAATCTTCTCTTGTTCTTTATATGTGCATATGTTGCGGCATTTGCTTGGTCTTGGGGTCCGTTGGGATGGTTAGTGCCTAGTGAAATATGCTCTCTTGAGGTTCGATCTGCAGGTCAAGCTACCAATGTTGCTGTGAACATGTTGTTCACATTTGCCATTGCTCAAATTTTTCTTACTATGCTTTGTCACTTGAAGTTCGGACTTTTCTTCTTTTTTGCTGGCTTTTGTGCTCATCATGACAATTTTCATTGCCTTGTTTCTTCCCGAGACAAACAACGTCCCCATTGAAGAAATGACTAAAGTGTGGAAGTCTCATTGGTTTTGGACAAAGTTTGTTCCTGATGTTGTCGTTGATAATGACCACAAGGTGGTTGCTTGATTTTGTTTTTAAGGAAATGCTCGTCGAGTAGACCAAGATGTGTGATATAATAGTTTCCGTAAAATTAGTTTGATTTTTTTGTAGTCCTTTTGTATCTACAAATTTATTTATAATTGTATTCATTTAAGATTGGTCTTTGATAAATTGATGTTTTAATATACTGTACTTGTAGTTTGAAGACATAGTTAGTTTTCTTTAGTTTAATTTAATACTTCGAAAAAAAAATCATTATCCAAAAACAAAATATAGCTATTAAAATTATGTCATTTCCTAACTAATTTCATGGAAATTATGTATGATATAATAAATGAACTATTGGTTTCTGGTATGTGAAGATAAATTAATTAGTTAATATAGATTTATATTCCCATCAATTTAGTTGAATGAAAATTTTGATATTACTGAAGTTCGTCAATTAAAAATTACATCAATATACTTAGACCAAAATAAGTTGATAAAAATAGTTTTTAAGCTGTGTTATTTTTTTCAAAAAAGACATTTTTTATCAAAATATATTCCTATTCATAAACTGAGTTGACACATCATCTATTTCTAAGTTACTAAAATTCTTCCAACAAACCTCTTAACCAATAAATTTGAATATTTGTTCATTCTAAATATTAATAAACAAGCGGAAAATATTGATCTAACCATACAAGTTGTACAAGGGATACATATTATTTGTGTTATTTTTGAATGAAACTGTCAAAATCATCCCAAAGAAGTTTGGAAAAGGAAGTTTTTCCACGAACAGAGCTAACAAAAACCAAAATTAAACTTTTTATGACGAAAGCAACAACTAAATAAACAAATATACTTATCTGAAAAAGAAAATACTTATTTAAGATCAAAATATATCAATGCATAATAACATCTTGATAATTTAAAGAAATTTTGTTGTGATTTATTTTATGCAAGTTCAATAAATGTAAAGTTAAAAAGCAAACTAGCACGTAATGAAATCATTGTAACACGTGAATCCTTTCTTATGTTTGGAACCCAACTAGGTTTTGGAATTAAACTACCCATACTTACATTAAAATATATCAGTATTGTTTTGAAACAATATGTACATGTAAAACAAAAATAATAAAAATATGTATTTTAATGTGCTTTTGACCCTTGTAATAAATAATTTTTTTCCATTTTTATTTATAATGTTTTTTTTTTATTTTTAACATGTTTGGGTTATTTATTTTTAGTTTTTAAGTCATTCCTTGTTTTTGGTTTTTGTTTCAATAATACATATTTATTTACTTTAATCTCTCAAATATTTGACTTATGTTCCAATTAGTAAATGTATGCTAAAATGAGTAAAATAAAAAAAAAGAAACCAAAATTTAAACAAAAGTATATTAGAGTCTCCTAAACAAAATAAAAAGTGTTAAATTGAAATTATAATATTATGTCGATCATATTGAAACAAAACTTTGGGACCTAATAAAAAAATGACTATATTACAAGATATCAACATCATATTGAAGTATGAGTAAAAATAGTTTAGTGAAGTGTTTTAAAATTAATAATTGAACTAAAATTAAATATTTACGTGAAAACAATCTATTACATTTTATACGTTTATTAATTTTTCATCCCAATAAATAAAAAATAAATGTAATGTCGTTATCATACATATCATAATTAAGTCAACATGTGCTTTGTTAATTCATAATCTAATTTTTTTTTACTCAAAAATCAGATTTCCTATGTTAATTGTAATCGCGTAAATTTTGATGTGTATATTTTTATAGAATCTTGCAATATTTTATAAAATAAATTATTGTCTTCATTACACAAAAATCCCTCAAAGAAATGGAAAGGAGAACAGTAATTACAATTTAGAAGCTATTAATTCTTAATATTTAATTCATCACTATCGAAAAAAATTAATTTTGTATAAGCATACACAATTTCCATAGTTTAGTTAACTACATTTTAAAGTAAAAGGGAATTTTGAATAAAAGAAAACAAGATCAAACAATACGGAAGGTCATCGACGGATAATTTTTACTAAACTGACGAATATATTGTCGTATTTTTGGATGTTTTTAAAAAAGATAGATATAAATTGAAATTGAATCAACTGTTCAAAAGTTTCTCCATTTATTGCATGTATCTCTTAGACTACCTACTATTAAGTATTCTAGTCATAATGAACAAGATTCTAGGTTGAAGTAACTAAATGTTGAATTATTCCACTTTGTATATCTTTTAGCTTGTGTTTGAGGCTTCATGTATTTTCTTTGTATTTTTTAGAGATCTAAGATGTATAAATACTTCATAGATTATCAATGTATAATTAAATTTTAATTTGGCTTTGTACCTTGTTGTTAGAAAAAAAACAAATGAAAAACATAATTTTAATGTGGCTTGTACCTTGTTGTGAGAGAAAACGAATGAAAAACATGTCTTAATATATTTTTTTTAGTCTAAAAGTAATTGAAATTCTCAGTGGCTGGTATTTTATTTATTTTTTCAATTAAGGAGGATAAAACCTAACCCTTATTAGATTACTATGCGTTAGTTGTGAACATACATTAATTTTTTTGTAATGCTATCTTATACGCACAACTAACACTCGGTAGAAAAAGCAATATATCATAAAATTTTTGATTTGACAGTTATTTTTCTTTTTTTCATTTTACTACATAAATGAAATCATACGGCTGCCCCATTATTATAATTATAAATACATTTATCTCTCTATTTTGTCATTAAAAATTTATGTGTCTTTCACCATACGAAAGACAATAATAACATTTTATAAATTATTTTAAAAATACTACAAAAAAATGTGTAGCGTATTTTAGCGCAATATTCGACGTAGACAAAGTTGTTTTTTTCCTACGAATGTTGAGAACCCTTAAATTATGTTAGTAATTTGAAAATTAATTAGTAATCAAAACTCATATACTATGGACTGAAATAAAAGAGAAAAGATAAAATAATAATAATAATAGATGGATAGTCATTGTAATGACTAGAAAACAAGGACATTTAATTGTAACAGAATAATAAAAAAAAATGGTTAAATAAAATTACAATCTCAATTCCATTCATAAAATATAACATCCTCAGTTATATGTTTGATCGTTCATTTATCGGTCCAACCTCATCTTGTACGAGTTGTAAGAAATTTTGATTGGTTCGTTGATTACTATACTTTTGCTTATTAATTCAAATAAGTAAATTTTAAAATATTTAATTTCAAATGATTATTAAATTTATTTAACCTTAAAATACTTAACATAATTCCTAAGAATTATTTTTTTTAATAAATGGGATTCAACTAACTTCGCATCTACTTTTTCTCATTACACCATAAATAGATTGACAGAGTACCGTCAGGTATTTTTTAAAGTGGTTTGTTCTGTTATTCCGATTGATAATCTAATCACAAAAAATTAGCTCTTATCCCAAGTCTCGATAATATTTGTATCGACCAAAAATTTAGAGAGAAGAATGCTGTTATCTTAGCAAATTACTAGGATGCAAATAATTACAAATATTCAAAATGTGTGTACTGTCGAAACAACTATATGTTTGTTATAACTCCTTCTTATCTTGTTGTAATTGTCTACTCTATAAAATGGGCATAATATTTCACATCTTACACATCAAGAAAGAAAAGTGAGAACAAGTTTACATCACAGACATACCTAAACCTTAAGATACACGGGTTTGAAAGATGGCTGGTGGAGTCTTAGTCGCTTAAAAAATGGAAGGCTATTATGAAGGGAAGGTCACATCATTTGTGTTGGTCACATGTTTTGGTGGCGGCCATGGGAGGTCTACTTTTTGGTTATGATCTTGGTATATTACAGGAGGAGTGGACTTCCATGGAACCATTCCTTGTCAAATTCTTCCTGTGTTTACAAGCAATGAAGATGAATCTGGGCACGAGAGCCAATATTGCAAGATTTGACAACGAGCTCCTTACTTTGTTCACAATCTTCCTTGTATCTGCAGCATTAATAGCTTCTTTCTTTGCTTCCACGACTACAAGAATGTTTGGACGCAAGGCCTCAATGTTTGCGGGTGGCTTGTTTTTCCTTGTTGGGGCTTGATGAATGGTTTTGCTGTCAACATTGAAATGCTTATCCTCGGTCGCCTATTGCATTAAGGTTTCGTGGTAGGATATTGTAATCAGGTATGAATTGGTATCATTCTTATGCTATCCATGTTATGATGTATAAAAGGTCAAGAATATTGCAAGACTGATTGCATTTAATTTTGTTTGTGGCTCCTAACAGTCTGTTCCAGATGTATTTGTCTGAAATGGCTCCAACACAAATCAGAGGTGCACTCAACATTGGCTTCCAAATGATGATCACAATTGGAATCCTAGGTGCAAATCTTATCAACTACTGGACTGCCAAACTTGAGAGTGGATGGAGAATTTCTTTGGGTATTGGAGCCGTCCCAGCAATCATGTTGTGTATAGGATCTTTTTTCTTAGGTGACACACCAAACTCTATGATTGAAAGGGGCCAAAAAGAAGGAGCTAAGAAAATGCTGCAAAAGATTCGTGGCATTGATAATGTTGATGAGGAGTTCCAAGATCTAATTGATGCTTGCGAAGAAGCCAAAAAGGTGGAGCACCCGTGGAAGAATATTACACAACCAAGATACAGGCCTCAACTCACTTTTTGCTCTCTCATTCCATTCTTCCAACAACTCATCGGCATCAATGTTATCATGTTTTATGCACCTGTGCTTTTCAAAACTCTTGGTTTTGGAAACGATGCTTCGCTCATGTCCGCAGTAATTACCGGAGGTGTCAACGTTGTTGCTACTTTTGTTTCCATCTTCATTGTGGACAAGTTTGGAAGAAGGATTTTGTTCCTTGAAGGTGGTGTCCAAATGTTTATTTGCCAGGTGAAAATTGCAACTTAACTAGTAATTAATTCTTTATATTTTAAAATTAGTATCCACACACCGCTCAAACTAAGCCATTTTAAAATCATGACTAATATAAATGTTATAATCATTTATTGTAGATTGTTGTTGGAAGCATGATTGCTATCAAGTTTGGAGTTAGCGGTGAAGGATCGTTTACCAAAAATCAAGCCAATCTTCTCTTGTTCTTTATATGTGCATATGTTGCGGCATTTGCTTGGTCTTGGGGTCCGTTGGGATGGTTAGTGCCTAGTGAAATATGCTCTCTTGAGGTTCGATCTGCAGGTCAAGCTACCAATGTTGCTGTGAACATGTTGTTCACATTTGCCATTGCTCAAATTTTTCTTACTATGCTTTGTCACTTGAAGTTTCGGACTTTTTCTTCTTTTTTTTTGCTGGCTTTTGTGCTCATCATGACAATTTTCATTACACTTGTTTCTTCCCGAGACAAACAACGTCTCCAATTGAATGAAATGACTAAAGTGTGGAAGTCTCATTGGTTGGACAAAAGTGTTCCTATGTTGCTTTGGGGGATGATGACCACGAAGGGTGGTTGTGCTTGATTTGTTTTTAAGGAACAATGCTCGCGAGTAGACCAAGATGTGTGATAATAAGTTCCAGTTTTAAATATAGTTTGATTTTTTCTTTAGTCCTTTGTTATCTACAAATTTATTTATAATTGTAGTCATTTTAGAATTAGGTCTTTGATAAATTGATGTTTTAATATACTGTACTTGTAGTTTGAAACACTAGTAGTTTTCTTTGTTTAATTAATACGTCGAAAGAAAATCATTAATCCAAAACCCAAATATAGCTATTAAAAATATATGTCATTCCTAACTAAAATTTCATGGAAAATTAGATGATCAATAAATAACTATTGGTTTCTGGTATGTGAAGATAAATTAATTAGTTTAATATAGATTTATATTCCCATCAATTTAGTTGAATGAAAATTTTGATATTACTGAAGTTCGTCAATTAAAAATTACATCAATATACTTAGACCCAAAATAAGTTGATAAAAATAGTTTTTAAGCTGTGTTATTTTTTTCAAAAAAGACATTTTTTATCAAAATATATTCCTATTCATAAACTGAGTTGACACATCATCTATTTCTAAGTTACTAAAATTCTTCCAACAAACCTCTTAACCAATAAATTTGAATATTTGTTCATTCTAAATATTAATAAACAAGCGGAAAATATTGATCTAACCATACAAGTTGTACAAGGGATACATATTATTTGTGTTATTTTTGAATGAAACTGTCAAAATCATCCCAAAGAAGTTTGGAAAAGGAATTTTTCCACGAACAGACTAACAAAACCAAAATTAAACTTTTTATGACGAAAGCAACAACTAAATAAACAAATATACTTATCTGAAAAAGAAAATACTTATTAAAGATCAAAATATATCAATGCATAATAACACTCTTGATAATTTAAAGAAATTTTGTTGTGATTTATTTATGCCAGTTCAATAAATGTAAAGTTTTAAAAAGCAAACTAGCACGTAATGAAATCATTGTAACACCGTGAATCCTTTCTATGTTGGAACCCAACTAGGTTTGAATTAAACTACACATACTTACATAAAATATATCAGTATTGGTTTTGAAACAATATGTACATGTAAAACAAAAATAATAAAAATATGTATTTTAATGTGCTTTTGACCCTTGTAATAAATAATTTTTTCCATTTTAATTTATAATTTTTTTTCATTTTAACATGTTAGGGTTATTTATTTTAGTTTTATGTCATTCCTTGTTTTTTGGTTTTTGTTTCAATAATACATATTTATTTACTTTAATCTCTCAAATATTTGACTTATGTTCCATTAGTAAATGTATGCTAAAATGAGTAAAATAAAAAAAAGAAACCAAAATTTAAACAAAAGTATATTAGAGTCTCCTAAACAAAATAAAAAGTGTTAAATTGAAATATAATATTATGTCGATCATATTGAAACAAAACTTTGGGACCTAAATAAAAAAAAATGACTATATTACAGATATCAACATCATATTGAAGTATGAGTAAAAAATAGTTTAGTGAAGTGTTTTAAAATTAATAATTGAACTAAAATTAAATATTTACGTGAAACAATCTATTACATTTTATACGTTTATTAATTTTTCATCCCAATAAATAAAAAAATAAATGTAATGTCGTTATCATACATTCATAATTAAGTAACATTGTGCTTTGTTAATTCATAATCTAATTTTTTTTTACTCAAAAATCAGATTTCCTATGTTAATTGTTCGGTAAATTTTGATGTGTATATTTTTATAGAATCTTGCAATATTTTATAAAATAAATTATTGTCTTTCATTACACAAAAATCCCTCAAAGAAATGGAAAGGAGAACAGTAATTACAATTTAGAAGCTATTAATTCTTAATATTTAATTCATCACTACCGAAAAAATTTAATTTTGTATAAGCATACACAATTTCCATAGTTTAGTTAACTACATTTTAAAGTAAAAAGGGAATTTTGAATAAAAGAAAACAAGATCAAACAATACGGAAGGTCATCGACGGATAATTTTTACTAAACTGACGAATATATTGTCGTATTTTTGGATGTTTTAAAAAGATAAATATAAATTGAAATTGAATCAACTGTTCAAAAGGTTTCTCCATTTATTGCATGTATCTTAGACTACCTACTATTAAGTATTCTAGTCATAATGAACAAGATTCTAGGTTGAAGTAACTAAATGTTGAATTATTCCACTTTGTATATCTTTTAGCTTGTGTTTG
>PGTU02010401.1:0-17353 GCA_002896215.2 Cicer echinospermum | reverse complement strand
CAGCCCCCCTTGCTCTGGGCTTTTTGTTGGGGGGAAAAATACGATAGATAAGGGGATCTAATGCGAACCTTGACGCCCGACGGGCGATAAAGGTAAGGGACAGAACCAATGCTGTGTGGAAAGATGCAACGAGGAAACCTCTTCCCGTCCCGGTCGAAAGCCGTGCAAGCAAAGACAGACGTAAGAGGATACTGCATCTCGTAACGGTAGAAAGAGGAAAGGCTAAGCGAAAAAGGTTAAGATTGCTTAATGAGTTATGGCCACTAGTCATTCGGATTTATCCTGACTCATGTCAGTATTCTCACAGGGCATTTAGCTAGCCTATATCTCCGCTTTCGCTTCCGTACTCAACCGTCTCTCTCCTTAGTCCGATCTAGCCTCTATTGATTGAGACTCCTTTTCTTTTTTTAATGCAATTTAGAATTCCACGGAACTTTCTCGATTCCAACGCAACTTATCCTTTTGGAGCTGACGTAACAAACTACGCGAGCCTCCCGACGAAGCCAACATAAATCCTATCCGAATAAAAAAAATAAAAGGCAGTTTAATTATGGTGGTATACCAGCCGCCTGTTCTGGAACTTCCAGTTCCAATCGAAGCATATCTATCCGTAAATGGATTTGTATGTATAAGCCACTTCATCGTGCTCGATTGTTTCTCTAAAGATTTTTTTCTTGGGAACATGGTCAATAAATTATTATTTCGTGCTATTCTTTCCATCCACGGTGCAGAAAACTGATCCAGCTTTCCATTCTCATATGAGGCCGGAAAGTTTTTTGGCAAGCAGGTCGGCATGGCGAAGTGATCATCATGCTCAAACATGAGGCGATCGTTCGTTAGGAACGGTTTATAGATCACAAAATTCCCACAAATGGAATGAGAAGTGGTCCATGTAATGCATGAGACCTCCGGAACAACAACGCTCCTTCCCCTATGGAGTTCGGAACCCAAAGGCAATCGTTAGTGAACTGTATCTTCTTTGTGTTAGTTGACACTAAGCCGCCACATTACTGCTGGGGTGGGGCTCGGCCTCCGAACCGTACGTGGGGCAGTTTCTGCTCATACAGCTCGGGCCGAAGACCGGGGGAAAGTTTTGGAGAGATGGGGAGAGGACCAGCAGCTGCGGTCGGGGCGGGGATAATCTTGTGAAAGAACAAATCCCCCCCCCAAAATCAATTTATATACTATTAGCGTTCGCGTTCTTTCTATTTCATCCCATTTTTTTTTCGGGATAGCGGGCGAATACAAATCTAATAAGTGAATTAGTCGTCGTCTGACCAATTGGCTGGACACCAGACCGCTCGTGCCCGGCCCATTCAGTCTCGCCTAAATGGAATGGCTCTCTTAGTACGCTGCGCCCGGTCTGAGTCCCCACGTCGCTCTTCTCTTCCGCCCGCAACCCAAGAAGTTGGCTTTGCAACACAACATTAGGGCCGTCCCCTTCATTCTATGCCGACCCCGGCCCGGGGCTGGCTTTTGGGGAAGCCCGTTCCCACCGCGCCACGCCCGGCTGGCCTTCCAGCGTAGTGGGAATTTATCCCGTTCCCTGGTCAAAAGAACTTGGTTGGATGCGGGATCTACTCCGCGAGGAGCGGTACGGACGTAGATGATATCATCACGACCGTCTCTTTTCGTTACCGCTGGGGATGCTTAACGCCACTTCGCCAACTGGCATTACCTCGCTTCGTCTCTCTCGTGTGGTCAGCACTGGGTGTTTCCGAGCACCGAGGCTTACACCATTCGCATTCGTTCATCCAAGTTCCTTCCTTATGCACGATTATTATTTAATAAGCCATCTTCTATCAAGGTTAAGGAGTCAACTGAGATCTCAGCGGCGGATTTTAATACCCGGATCGAGTCAGAGTTCACGCCGCCGCCGCCCCGACCGACAAATAGGAGGAGTGGGCACAGTGGCACATAAGCCGCCGGTCGCACGACAGAAGAACACCCAACAATACAGATGCACACTCCAAATGTGAAATATTAATCTTATTATTGGAGCTTTTTGGTGGTATCGTGACCAACAGCCATCAGCTGTCGGCTCGTTGGTAAGGCGAGAGCTTCAAGCCCGATTTCAGGTTCAGGTGGCACACCCCCACACAAGCCACCACCGACGAAGGGCGGGACGGGGAAAGTACAGGCCAAAACCTTCGACCCTTCTTTCTAATGGGGGTGCCCGGAGCACCCCATTCTTTTCATTTCGTTGTTGCTCATTCCCGTTAGGGGTTAGGCCGAAGTCTTTCGGTGTTCCTTCTCCCGCCCGCTCACGCTTGCTGACTATCGCGTCGGTAAGAGGAGAAGAGGAGTACGAAAGATAGTAAACAGAGCCACACCGCAGAAGATTCTAAATATGAGAAGTCCCCCTTGGATTCGATAAGAAGGGAAATGAGAACGGGAACGAAACGAACATGAGGCGTTTCCAGCTCTGAGTGTCGACTGAGCTTCTCCAATTATGTCTGGTAATAGAATATAGGGCGGCTTGCTCTGACCAATACTCCACTTTTTTTGCTTCCGTCCATGGAGCGTATTAATATTTCCTGGAATGTAGATAGACCAAAAGAGGGGAATGAAGGGATAAGAATAGAATTATAGTCCCATTGGAAAAAGGGGACCTGTGGAACATCTCTACTGACGAACCATATTCAAGTAAGGGTGCTGCCGTGCCACAGGCACGACCATAGAAGTAATGAAAAAAAAAGTTATGTAGTGGACCATCTGCTCTATCCGTTCGAGTTTCGCTCTCTAGATAAGATGAGACCGCTAAAAATGAAAGTGTTCGGACAACGCATTACCGAAAGGATTACCAATGAAGCCGACCATTAATGACTAGTTCGAACACCAGGAGCGGTCTGATCCTGATTTGATCAAACAGACTGCTCTTAGAAAGATGAAAGAAAAGCAAACTCTCCAAATTGTTGACCAACCTTTCCTTCATGATAGAGCAAGAAGACTTTCCCGGCCAGGCTTACTATAACCCAACCTCACAGATCCCACCTCCATCTTTTACACCGATGTATCGTACTCTCTTCGACCAGGTCATCATAGAAATACTGCGAAATCTCTTCTCCGAAGTGAGAGAAGGAGGGAAGACGCGCAACAACTAACATAACAGCCAGCTGAACAAACGCTATGCTAGCTAGGCTAGCGCGCAATGGTTGCTCTGATAGGGCCTCGCTTCTTCAAGCTCGCACCAACCTATCAAGGTGCTGCTTCGCTTTCTCTCAGCCACCAGTGGGTTATGTAGTGGTCGCATTCCTACGTGCTCCTCTTTGCCCCCTACTTAAGAATCCAAAGGTGACCTTGGCTGTTGTTTGACGCTTTGGTTACGAAAAGTTGCCAGGGGTCCTAGGTTAATGGATGGATCTTGTCAGCGAAAGTCCTCCAAAACTCAATCAATATCAACAAACATGTCGTGACCGGTAGGCTGGTGATTTTGTCAGAAAGAAAGTAGGTTTCGGGGGTGGGTCATTGATTAGTACACCTCCGGTGCTGATAAGGGTCGGGACCACGTGTCGTCGTTCTCAGGTTTGCCGGCCGATAAGATCTCTGAGATTTGACCAGCCGCTGGTTTGGTTTTGGCTATTCCTTTCTATTGAAAGAAGGAGTTCAGCTGTCTGCGCGACGTCACCTTCTCTAGGTCCGCTGGACGACACCGGCATTCTCGTTTAAATATAGGCCGGCCGCACTTGTGATGGTTCCCCAAGATCCAATATAATATGACCACTCTAGGTCTACGTTGCCACGATATTGTTCTATGAACGGGCGGGCTGTTAGACAGTTCGGCCCGGTTTTTTTTGGTGTCGTAGGGGAGGATTGACCTTTTAACGCATATTCACTCGTACCGGCATGGCCCCACTGATTTGTTTTCGATCGGAGCATCAAGCAGCGCAACCCGGTCTACTTGACTAGCCCCGCGTGCTCGTTCAAGGAGGAGTTGCTTTACCCAATCCCTTTTGATAACAAGGCAGAACCCCCGACCCGACATTCATTAGTTCGGAATGAGATATGAAGAGTGCCAGCCAGCAGCCACCTACTCTATCAAATGAAAAGCGTGACTTTACTAAACAAGCAATAAAAGTCTTTACTAATACATAGAAAGGGCTTTTTCTGCTTGTAGCTTTTCTTCGCATGATTGAGCCATTAATAGAATACATAAAAAATAAAAATGAACTTGAGTTCAATAAGGCTCGCGTAGGGGGCGCTCACGTTTTTGTCTTACTTAAAAATCAATATTTTTAAGTTGGTAAAGACACCCATTGTTTCAGTCCGAATGAGTCCCCGGGACCGGGACATTGGCTTCCCGCCAACAGTGACTATTAGGACGCATCCGCGCATCATTCTTACATTATAAGCCTGCAACTGATTCAGTTCCGCTTCTGGAGATCAAACGAGCTCGATTAGTTCTGCTAGACGAGAAATGAAGAAACATAAACCCATACTGGGAAAAGGAATACCGACCATACTGCTTTTTGCGCCATGACAATATCATCGAATTACGGGGACCTACACTATTAGTACAGTATACGGGTCTCCCGGCCAGAACCACACGGCAAGTTTCCTGCATGTGGCCTCGTCCGCGCTTTCAGCGCTGCTGTGACCTCAGCATGGGATTAAGAGAGGGCGTCACACTTTCGTGTTTAGAGCATTAGTCCGAGTGAATAGAGCACGCTACAAGCAAAGCTTTCTTGAAGAGGCTGGTTCCTTTTCGGCGCCGCAATTTTATTTAGATGTAGGGGCAAGGCAATGCCCAGGAAAGTCTGTGCTCCCAGCTCATCTCGGCCGGCATCCTGCTCGTCGAGGGGGTGGGTCCTGGAGCGAAACTACTCATTGCCAGTCTTGCTCTCTAATCTCAACCTAAGGCCGTTAAGGTTGGTGAGGAGCTCTTGTTTTGAGGGAGGGAAAGCGTGGTTGACGAGCCACTTCGAGGAAGCGACTGGTTAGTGCTCTTCATCAAATGATGCATATGGGCTGAGCCATTCCCATATACGCAATCTCACTGGTGGCCGCGATTCGGCTCTGGTCGGAAGAAAGAATTCACATAGAGACTTTTGCTTTCGTGGGAATCTCTTTCTATGTATAGCTAGCGGGGCGGCTTTCCTATGATCGTCCTCGCTGCGGCCTCAGACCGTCCGTTACGTCTCACTCTTGATGGCTATACTTGTATGTAGCCAGCCATGTTAGCTTCACTAATGAGAGAGCCCTTTTTTTTAAGGCTAAAAACTCATCAGTCAGCTCGGCCCCTTTTCCTATTCAGCTTTGCCGCGCTATTAGAGAAATAGGTCACGCCGTTACGTAAGCGGCCCGCCTTATATTCATATATACCAGGCTTACTCAGCCACGCACGACCCAATAAGGAAACGATTTCAGCGCCCCCTATCTAGATAAGATAAGCAGAACGCGACACAAGTCAACCTACAGCCCTTTCCTCTGCCGGGGACTTCCACGAGAATGAAAACGGGCGGCATTCGTCGTATGCTCGACATTGGTTGCCCTGGTTTATATCCCGGAGTATAACTCCTATGGGCCGATCTGTCACCCAACCTACTCAAAAATCTAAAAGGCTGACCCGACCCGTTTGGAGAATGACCCTTATGGCATGGCTTAGTCAGTTATTCTCGCAGTTCAGATAAGATTCGGACCGCCACTTCTCTGAAAGCATGGTTACTTGCCTTCTCCCTCCTTGGAGCTCGTCCATCGTTAAGGTGATCCCTTGCTCTCACGTTCCGAGTGTTTGCTCGTCGTTTAGGCCGGTGAGTTAGATTTTCTGCTCATTGCAGTCACCTTCTCGGGGTCTTCTTCGCACCATTTAAGATAGTACCAGACCCTTCGGCCCCGGCCCGCTTGATTCAGATAAATCCGCCCGCGTCCCACTATGACCAAAAACTTTAAAATTAGCCTTGCGACGAGGACGCGGACATCCCCCATGCTGCTAAAGTTCCCTCCGGTCCGTTCCCGGGTTGGGTTAGGGGAAACATCCGATGCGATTGCCTTCGCGGATCCAAACGCGCTCACAAGGCGCACCTCTCTAATAAGAATAAGACCAATAGAAGATACTCATAAGAGACCATTTGAGCTGCAGATCGTAATGCTTCTCTAGAAAGCATATTTCGAATATAGAGGGAAGTTTTAAAGTTGACAATACCAACAACGAGTTGATCATACCCTTCTTTAACCGTAATACGAGCACGACGTCTCTGTACCTCACATTGCACCGCGCGCTTACGTGTGCTCTATACCAACCACCACTCACTTGCTCTGGCCCCCGTCCTCGTAAACTTTCAATATTATTCGTGGTTGGTTCAGCGTCGGATGCTTGTTTTTATATGCGCGGCAAACGAGTTATTCGTCCGAACAATACGGTCTCGACTTTTACCTTTGAAGTGGAAAAGGCCTCCAGATTGGACTTCACCTACCTATGAAGGTCTCCAATAGGGCATAGGTCGATCGTAGGGGTTCTCTCCACGTGGAGGTCGGGGGTTTTTTAAAGCGTAGGAGCCCCAACTTTCCCATCCAATTTACCCCGTCGGGTCAAGGAACTACTTTTCGACAATGGATTGGGAATAATATTCTGGCAACACCTTGACCTCGATATAATCTCGGTCTTCGGCCTAGAATTTCTCGCATCTTATATTGTAATAGAATACCACTACAGGAAGAAAGAATTGATCGGAGTATGGTTGAGCAGGCGGCACGTCAATTGTGCCGTATGACACAGTCCCCCCCATGACTTTTCAGGTTGATACGGGAAAAGGATGGATAACTGGTAATCTAAGGGTCGTATTAGCTGGACTTCGCTTTCAACTCTGATTACTGCTCGGCCAGGATTCCTGGATAACGTCCAGATCAATTTTTACGAGTCCTCCCTCTCCGAGTGAACACGTTTGTCCTTTACTTGCGCTCTCGGTCTGGAAGGGGCATCCTCCCTTTGTTACCGATTCGCTAAGCCCTATTATTCCGTCTAGTCAGAGATTGCTTTTTTGCGTTCAACTCTAGGAGTATAGTTTAGATTCCGTGACTTCTTCGCAATCCTCTCATCAACAATACTGAAAATCATTCTCTCACCAACACCCAAGCCGATTTTGTAATACAAAGTGCTTGGTGCTCTCAGATAGACTAAATTCAACAAGAGCAATTTCATTATTTATTATTGGCATTGCTTAATTACAACTACAGTATTTGAGTAAACCACCGTCTTTTGTCCAGACAATGACTTCTACCCGTTAGCCAATAAGGCCATTAAGAGGGACCCAAATTGTAAAAAGTTCTCCCTGTTTCCGAACATTTCGACGACAAGGACAAGTTTTAAAATCGCATATGCATCTCCCGTCTTTATCTTTCTTTCCTTTCATTTTACGGGCTGTGCACTTTCAGCCCATCACATCAAGGTGCAAGGATTCGAACCTATGGCCCTCTGTACCAAAACAGAATGCGCTGACCAGACTGCGCTACAACCTCGTCTCATACCCTCAGCATATAGATCCACCCGATCGATGAAGACTCGACCGAACTCGCCCATCCTTTTGTGCATAGGGAGCCGAGAACCTAATCAAGCGCTTTTTTACGAGACAACTGCCTCAACTCCAGCAAGACACAGATAGGGCGACGCACAAAAAGCCGATATAGTGCAGGAGCGCCTCACATTTGATTTTGGCTTCCTCTTAATTAACTTAAATTTGAAGAAAACCCGGCTCGGCGACCTGTCCTTTGGGACCCAAAGCCCGCTTAGAGTGGATTTCGAAACCACTGACACATAGGATTTCTTCAGTTCTTTGCTCTAACAGCTGAGCTACCTGAACCACTTCTCCTAAAGATGTTTTCTTCAATCGAATAGCGGCCCTACCTTACTTACCACTTGACTAGTCAGGGAAAAGCCTTACTAATAACAGAAAGAAGGGCTTGTTCGTTCGTCAAGCTTCGAGCAGCTCTT
Organism: Cicer echinospermum; assembly: GCA_002896215.2. Taxonomy (NCBI): domain Eukaryota; kingdom Viridiplantae; phylum Streptophyta; class Magnoliopsida; order Fabales; family Fabaceae; genus Cicer; species Cicer echinospermum. The sequence goes on along the minus strand of PGTU02010401.1, from coordinate 9,426 downwards.
TCAACTGCCGTAATCTCCTCTCCAACATGCTCCAAGAACGAGAGCCGCCCAGGGACTGGCCGAGGGAGCTTGCTTATAAAAGAAGATAGGCCCGGTCAAACAACGCCGCAACGGGCTCTCCGCTCACTAAGTAGTGCTATTCTGTCCTCCGGGGAACTCCGACCAACCACCTAAGAGGTTCTTCTCTCACGTAATTTCGCCCGCCCGTTCCACTTCCGTGCCGGAGGGAATGGGATTCGAACCATGATACAATCTTCTTGTATGGTCGATTTAGCAAACCAATGCCTTAAGCACTCAGGCCATACTCTCCAAGTTTGTTGATCGGACATTTTATGTGCGGTTGGTTGCCCGAAGGGCTATCTGATCCGATCACACTGCGTAAGCCGTAGTAAGCGCGCTAGCGCGCGTACTCTCCTCTTATCTATGAGCGAGACTCCATAAAATCTGCCACTCGTTGGGCGACGCCCTCTTTTCTATGAACACCAACCACTGAATGATGAACTTTGCCACTCTTTGCCTCCGACCAGGAGAGAACACAGAGTCAAGCCAAAGCCCTTACCCGCCTGAATTGAATGAATATCTCCTTCGTCTGGTCGAGAAGGGAGAAAGGCCCGGGGAACTGGACTGTGACTCTTCTATTACATTACGGGAAGTCCATTTCGTCATGATCGATCCACGTCCTACGTAGTGCCGGAGAACCTGGCTTGCTTAGCTTACAAAGCTAGCTTACTTAACGCGAAGGCCTTTCCTTCACGGGCTTACTTAGTGCTTGTGCTAAGGAGCAAGAAACGGATGCGCTAAGGTTGACGCTCGACCCAAACAAGCAACGGCGTTCGAGCCCCTATCAGATAAAGCCTTCTAAGAAACTAGCAAATTTACCCTCAGCTCGACCGAAGAAGGGAAGGTCAGTCACTTGACTGTAAGAACGACTAGAAGGAGAGGACTTTGACAGCTCTATGTTTCATGAGGTCGAACTTTCGAATGAGCTATACACTCTAGGAGAAAGCCACTCTACCGACAGGGTATCACCGACGTTTCAAAGGTAATGTCCCGCTCGCTCTAGTGTGAAGTTAAGGTGTATGATCAGGCCCTACATGGTATCCTGCCTTACATCAATTCGATAAGCTCTCACTAAGTAATTGAAGATAACTGGGAAACCACTGCTTGTCTTTCCTTTGAAAGAAAAAACCAAGACTTTCGGTTAGCGGGGAGCGCCCTGTCCTCTTTCTCTCCCCCCCTTTTATTTTTGAGAAGCCGAACCTAGTCTTTGTGTGAGTTTGTAGCGGACACGTGGCTCGATGGAGGGTTCCTCAGCGTCTTTTGTTTTGTAGTTGAATGACACCGCGTGCCATTTACCTCAGTAATTTTGTCCTACTTGCTTTTTTTCGAATATCCTATACGTACCATCTAGGTCTCGTCTTGTAAGCCGGAAGGGCAGATAAAAGTGCTCCTTCTTCTTCTAAACTCCGCCCGATCAGGGAGACTGACTCAAATCTAGGATCCGACCCACTATTTGGTACACTGGACTATGTTGGTTTCCAAGAGATCACTGATAAACGGTACTCCGTGATGAAGGAAGGTATATATCGGAGATATAATCTCTTGCGCAACGGCGACGCATCTAACAGCTGAACTAACATTGGACACCATCGCCGGATCGGCTGGGTGAGCTTTCTCACTCACACGCAGCGCCAGCCTTTTATATCGACCCTTATCCTGCCTGATACACAGACGCATAGTCTGCGAAACCAGCACTATCCACCTACCTAGCTGGCTGGCTATACTATCCTACTCATAGAAGGCTAGTTTACAGGATAGCTTTATCTAGCTTACTTTGAATAAACTTACCCTACTTCCGCAAAAAGGTGACCCATGAACGATGATTAGCGGGGGTACTTCATTTAAACAGTGACCATTGCTCATGGATTTGAACAGCAATCCTAATCACACCTATATGAAGCCTGCTGCATCTCTCTAACTTCCTGCACTCGTCATCCCATGTGGCCACCCCTAACCTAATGGAGAAATTACTGGGCCACTCTCTGCAGGTTAACTCTGGTTGGCCAGTCAACAAGACACACGCTACCATGAACAGAACACTTAATTACATCAAACTTGAGCAGCTGTCACCCCGGAAAAAGCATTGGAGAAAGAAATTCTAATAAAGATTTGCCCATATTGCCCTTTCTCAAGTTGAGACAGGTGGATGAACTTGAACGGGGTTCATTTGAAAAAGTTGGAGAATCCAACCTGCTGCTGTGGGGAATAGTGCCTCACGTTCACTGAACGCTGGGGAAGAGAGTTACACAAGTTTTTTTACGAGTAGTAGGGGTGATGCTTATCTACTTACTTGGCTTAAGCATCCCTATTATTCTTTTTTTATCCATATAATCAGATTTTCAACATTAGCACAAGAAGCAGATAGGCATGGAGACGAGTCTCAACAAGCAGCACAAGAAGATTACTGCCTCGATCAACAACTGAAACTTTTCCTATTCGTTCGTAGCCAGGAGAGAATCAAAGATGCCCCGTTCACGTTGAATAGAACTGGAAAGACTTAGAAACGAATTAGAATCAGCAGGTTTACTTTCTATCGCTATGGGACCCTTGCTGAGGGATATCACTGCCCAGAGAATTCATCTGCAATGACATTTGAATATTCCAAGGGCAACTACAGGCTCTAACGCCTATCTGCTGGTCTGATAACCACGCGGTGCCAGTCTTTTCTGTTACAGTTAAGGATTGAGTACAATAAGAAGCCTCTGGTCCATCGACTGTTGGTGGTGAAGTCAGTGATCCAGTCCCAAAGCTCTTCTTCCTTTTCAAAGAAGAGTTTTGTCATACGAAAACTAAGACCGACAAGGGCAGGGATAAATTGAGCCAGTATAAAGTTACCTTTCTTGGCACCGGGGATGCCATTTAAATTTAACTCCTTTGGTAAGGCAAGGCAACCCTTTATTAGATTAGGACCGCTTCTCGATGAGATGATACGATGCCTTTTGGCCATTCCCTTGTCATTTCTCGCCCTCCCCGCTCAAACTAAAATCTGTTAAATAGAGGGAGAGGGAGCCCAGAGCTCTCCCTTTGGGACACGTGAACTCCACTCTTGGCAACGCCCTCTGCTGTAGCAAAAGTACCTTAAAGATAAGAAGAGGGTCGGGCCAAGATCGCCATTCCGAATGTTGAGAAATGGGACTATACTTAGTCATTGCCGTCAAAAAATCCAGTGTGGGAATATTTTCTACCTCAGAAGCGAAATCTGATAAAATAATGTGAACCGAATTCTAGGTTCCTAGATAACAGATAGGGCGCACCAGTAAATAGCCGCTTGACTCAGATTACGCAAGCATTGGGCGACGGCTCCATCGCGCGCTCCTCTCCACAGTACGAACAACTGGCCTCCCTACGTGGGAAAATGGCCTTCTTTCCTTTCTTGATTTTCACAAGCATTTTATGAAAGGAACAATTCTATTAAGTTTGGTTTCGGAACTTGCTAGTCGCGGATTTAGTGCGTTCTGCGCCGCCGGCGGCGCAGGTTGATCTCTCTGGTTGAGGCTGCATTCTTTTATTCAACTTTACACGTGGGAAGGGCTTACTCTCCTAGTGGCTCGGCTTGGTCTCGCTCCTTCCTGCCATATTCCTCCCCACTAAAGAGCGATTTATAATACTCGATAACCTTTCTTTCTTAACGCAAGACTACCCCTCTTCCCGAAAGCTTCGCGGGCGATTGAAAATGGCCATACTGTACTGGCTTGGACGATGGCACAGTACGCAGGACCCTCGTATGAAACCCACCGAGCTTCCTATGCACTATGTGAACGGACTATTCTCGGATTGACACGCCTATAGCTAAAGAACGTACGCGAGCCGTAGCGGAGGAGGCCAATGTCCCGTCAGATACCACGGCCCACGGGCAAGCCAGCGACCTTCACTCTCCCGCAAGTCCCTTCGGTCCTCCTTTAGCTCTGGCGTCGGCTCGCTTCTGTAGTTATTCTGGCCTTCCTTCATGTCGTAGCCTTAGCTTTATGACGGGTCTTGCAATACATACAGCATTTCTTGAACTCATGCCTTGAGACGACGTTCTTTGTTTGAGTTCGAAGTCGTACCTTGCGGGGAGCCACCTGGGCGAGACCCTTCTCTCCTTTTTGGATTTCCATCCATATATAATGGTTATGTTGAATCACTTGTGAAGTCGATTTACTTGACCGTGTCTGCTTCAACTTCACCTTAAACTGTTGTCGGTAGCAAGACTAACAAGTGGTGAGTGAATTTATGAACGAAAGAGCAACTATTATAAAAAAAGCAATACCTTTCTTATTTTTTGATTATTCCTTGGCCGTGTGGAACATGGATTAGCATTATGTCATTCCTACAAGTGATAACCCATCCAGGATTTGAAGAAGAAGCGCCATGATGATTGATTCGAGATCAAATTAGGATGTTTCTTTCCATTCCTCGTGAGCCACTTATTTCTCGAAACAAGAGAGAAAAGTTATTTTCCTCCTATTTCCAATAAGTCGACGGCGTATACACCATCTGGGATACTTCGAAATAAACTAGAGTACATATAGGATACACCGGTGCTAAAACCTTTTCTAAAGATATCTTCCAAACTGTTGGGGTCGTGCTCCGGATTTTGTTCCCCGGTTTGAAACAGTTGGTTCCGTAGTTTAGAATTTCTGCTGATCCCAGTACTCCATCTCCATCATTGCAATCGAATATAGAAAGTAAAGAGGGAGAAAGGCATGACCAGAAGAATTGTGATGAAATAAGTGAATTTATCTAGTTGAGGCATGATGGATTGAGAAACAATGATTCCCTCCGCTACGACAGAAGAGAGTCCGGAGTCTTGACGAATTTAATTCTATCGAGTTGTGGTTGTGACCAACAAACAGAAAGGATGCATGGGAAAAGATGCATAAATGATATATCGGATTCTTTTTTTATAAAAGAGGAAAGCTAGACATCATCATGCTAAAAAAAAAGGCCCACAAAAGATCGCCTATTTCCTGGAGGATTTTGGCAAAATGCCGACTAGATGACCCCTGGTTGATCAACTCGTCCAGAATTTTAGCCAGCTTGCTTGTCCGATACTTGAGTTGATAACTCCATAGTTGGAAGTTAATAGCACTCGATGGCTACCCTGATATCGGAATCCGCAATTCCATTACCCGGTGGAAGTAATTTTTTACTTCCTGGATAATGGATTCTTGCTTGATTAAGGCAGTGCGGAAAGCTCCCCCGAATTAGTGGATCTGTCTTCAGGTTTTTGATATTTGTCTCTCTTCCTGCAAGTCTCTTGCCGCACGCTCATCCTTCTCTTACAGCCTACCCTTTCCCGTCAGAAGCTGAAGGACCGGGCTATCAGGTTTGGTTTTCAATCTCCCAATACAGGAGAGCGGAATCTCCTCTGGGAAAGGGGGTTGATTGAACCCCCCACTCCCTGTGAAGAGGGTAGAATTGCGCTACTGCGCGAGTCAGGTCTTCCATAAAGACATCCCCAGTCCAAGGGCCAACCATTAAAAAGAGCCAGACTCAAAAGGGTTTTCGCATTGAAAGAAAGAATTGGCTGGGTCTCAGTTGGAGTTTGCGAACTAGTCGCAAAGGAAGAACAGTATTGAAATAAGTAGTCCGTTTTGGTTCCATATCTATCCCATGTTCCGATCTTTTCAAATAGTAAACCCAATTTTCGGTAAAGAATACAAACAATAATATCTAAGGCCTATAGGAACCAGGCTATCTACCGCTTTTAATCCTTTGATAGGCTCGTGCACTGATTACGTTCTATAATCCCAGGGGCTTTCACTCGTTGGAGCTTCAAAAGCATTCCCGCTCCCTTTGCAATCAAACCCCCGAACTACGGCTCAAAGGATCGTGCAGTGGATGTGTGTTCGGGTCGGAAGTCTATCCTCCTCCTCTCCCTGCCGTTGGAATGGGTGTTGTCTCTGCCCGAAAAAAAGGCGACAAAAAATGTCTTTAAGGACAACCTATCTGCCTGACTTGAAAACAATCCACGCTCCCTCCGATGAATGATTGTTGTTCTCTGCTTGATTACCGAAGCACTACCGCTGAAAGGCGTTGTCATTGCGACTTGGTGCCTAGTTGTGCTCTTCACGGAAAGGAGTGAAACGAGCAAGGAGAGAGAGTCAAATCTTAATGTCAGTGAGAATAGGAAGGAAGAGACAGAATCACATCTGCTGGCTGCTCTTCATGGCATGAAGAACTCGGATTCGACAAAAGAATAAAAAGGCATAAGCTGTGAGGCTTAAGGACAAAGAAAACGGGATCCCACTGATCGCCCCGCTTGTTGAAAATGATTCGGTCCACTCGATTCAGCGTGGCTCTTATGCCTGTGTTTAAAGAAAATTGGATGTTCTTCCCTTCAGGTCTCTTGAGTTTAAGAGCTGGCTACAGGCGGGTATTCGTCTTTGGCTAAGGACTCATATAATCGACACTGGTATAGGTACGTTTTGGGTGGCCTTCTCGCCTGGTGGAATCATACCACTACCGTTTCCTAATTAGGTTTTCATATGGGTGTAGTAGTTAATGCTATCACCTTGGTATGGTGCCGGTATTTTCTTTTGGAGTCGTGTAGTCCAGATCAGATGACAAGTTATTATGTTGTCTGTGCGGGATTATTGAGCGTAAGCTCACTTGAAGAAGGGACTTCTACGTGGAGAAAGTCAATGCTCAGATATTGGGTGGAATCTTTCGTACGCTATGTCCGTGGTATGAGGAAAGCCTGTCTGACTTCACTACCTTTGGAACAAAACTATTAGTCCACCTGCGGTTTGTCTACGTCCTGATCGGAAAGACCTGTTAAGTAAGTTTTAACAATATGGTCTGATGTTCAGATGTTATGACTTAATCCGTCAGCGTCGGCTGTCGCTACCTTTCTTTAATGAGGCAGCGCGCGCGCGATTGAAGTGTTGAAGTTGTGCAATCTTCGTCTTTGGTTAGAACAACTCTTGGTTGGAGTTGGTTTTAACGGAACCGAAGAGTGCCACTACGATAAGTTTCATTATGTAAATACCGAAAAAAACTTGTCGTGGGAGCAGCCAAAAAAGAAAGAGACATGAATTCATTGAACTGAAGAATATCGTAAGTCATTTTAATTAGGTCGTACCCTTATTCTATTCCCTATATCTTTAGTCAGGAATAGTGGTCCGGTCCATAAGATGAACATGCCCTATGCGGTATCCAGTCTGTTTTTTTCTGTTAACAACAGGCAACCAAGGTTGTTTAGAACAACAAGAAATTCCCTCTTCATATAAAAAAATGAGAGAGAATCCAATCATGCTATAAGAAACGAAGATGTTGCCCTTTTTTTATAGGTTACATCACAGCAGGAAAACCAACACTGGACTCTCTCTGACTTAGTTGCATACAACAAGAGAACTGCAAGGGCCAAGGCAATCATGGAATTATGCCACCACCCTACTACTCGAAAGCCGACCTCTTCTTCGTCCGTGATGGACGTTGCAGATCAAAAGTGGAAAGATGCAGTTAAGGAGATCATCGCCACCACAGCGCAGTCTATAAATGAGGATCATAGGAGCTATAAGAGGCCATATGATGACAGCATGGCCAAGAAAGCGTTCCCGCGAGACTACGTCCCTTCGAAGTTTGATACATTTGACGAGACTGGTGATCCAAAAGAAGATATCGCTCATTTCGAGCATTTAGCCAAATTTCAGACACAATGCGTTGATATCGCTCAACATAAAAAGCTGCTTATCAAGCAGTTCCCTAGCGCGCTCCGAAAGAACGCTTTCCGCTGGTTCTCCAGACTGAAAGCAAGATCTATTAGGTCCTGAGACAAGTTGTTTGAGTTATTATGCTCCCGTTCTTTGAGGAAATCTATCACGTCGGAAGATTTACGGCGTAGTAAAAAGGAACCCGAGGAGTCGGTTGAGCTATGGGAACGATCCCGTTTATTAGCAAGCCTTTCTCCCACGAAATCGGTTAGCAGAATCTATCCCAGAAGAGAAATTGGGAAAAATTTGTATTGCGGGAATCCGCATTGAATTGCGCTCGGGCTTGATTATTGCTGGAGGCCCTACTACTTTCGATGAACTCTCTCAACGTGCTACTGGAAGCAGGGCAAACCTGATTGAACGGCACGCATATGCTAATGTCGCAGATAGAAGTCGGAGACCTCCTAAAGGTAGCAAAGACAAAGGGAAGAAAGAAGGTCATCGAAAGGATTTGCACTTTGACATCAAGAAGAGCTCAAAGTCAAACGAGCCCTTATATATAGGATATAGGCAATGATATGCTGAAATTACCGAAGTCTGACTACCAAGTGCAGCCCGAAGATGAAGATGATCAATGGTTCCGCCTTTAATGCAGGAAATCAAGTAATTTCCCAATCCCCAAAGCTACAACAAACCCGAGACTACAACGCTGCCCGAGATAAGACTTTTTTGCGATGCAGCGTGATTCAAATTGCTACGCCTTCCGATCTCGCATTCGATGATCGGTAAAATAACAATAAAAATGAGATGGGAGATTTTAGTGGGACAATGTGCCCTCGTATGCGGTCGCGGCAGATAAAGAAAAAAGAGCATTCCTGACTTGCGTCCATGATCCAGTCCATGCACGCGGTTCGGCCCATGCTTGCAAACTAGTCTACGCCCACGGTCCAACCCGCGCCTGCAGTCCGACTCATGCCATCGCTCCAGCGTTAGAGCTTATCAACGACACTCTGGCCCGACCCATGAAGACACCTACTACGAAAAAAATGGGTAAAAAAATGCTCTATACAAGAAATGAAAGAAGCAGCTATCGCGGGATTTCCGCATCCGGAAGTCTCGCACGCACTCCTCCAGCATCAAATGGAGAAATACCTTATCCGCTCCTCGACCTAGAGGGCCGGAAAACCCTTTCTTTTTCTATGGTATGGGGAAGGAAGCGGAAACCACCCTTCGAATAAAGGGCGGAGGGTGCCCCTATTTGTATGCACATTCACACGACGGGCATGTTCCAAGATCTCCCGCAACGAGAACCTAACACATGGTTTATTGATAGTAAGCTGATTCAAAAAATGGATCATAGGTTGGTTGAATATTGAGTTCCGCTTAGGCTACGTGTTCTGTTCACGCGCTACTAAGCCGCACACAGGATCTTAGACAGGTTTCGTCCCCTTTCGGGAACACCTTCGTACTAGTAGGAGCTAAGCCTGATGCAAATATACCGAAAAAATAAGATATCTATGGTCGATTCTACGAAGAGTAGCTTCGCCCCTTATGTTATGGCTCGTCTCGCGCTTAGTCACTCGCGGGATTCGGATAGGGGAGCAGCAAGTCAAGTCTTTTCTGAAAAAACTCGCAAGGAAAAGCAAAGAAAGCTAAAGATTGGGTGCTAGGAACAAACTTTTAAGCAAGATGTCCAGTAAGAGATGCTGACAGCAAGCATTCCATCGAT
>PGTU02010399.1:0-32663 GCA_002896215.2 Cicer echinospermum | reverse complement strand
TCTGTTGTACACATACACTCCCGTGCTTCGATTTGGCTATTATCGGCTTGAAACAAGGCTTATAACTAGCCAAAAAATAATGTTAAATATATATTATATGGAGTTATATGGCTAAACAAAAAAAAGCCATACGATACTTTTAATGATGCTCCAAAGTCACATAAATAATCATACAGAAGTATTACGCATAAATATTAAAATTTAACTAGACTCGCGGGAATTTCTCATCTTACGAAGAACTTAATAATTTCCGGGTGAAATGAATTTAACAAATACCTAGTTATTTTGAGTATTTGTTAGATAATTATATAATATCAGATAACTTACTATATAATAAATATAATAGATATACATATTTGGTGCGGAAAGTACAAAGTAATAAGGATATATAGCTAACTAGAGAAGAGATTAGTGAAAGTATACTTTAAATATGGGTCTTACATTACTACCCCCCTAAAATTAGTTTCGTCCTCGAAATTATGCGTCGATAAATACTCTGGTGTTGTTCTCTCATTCTTGCTCTCCAGTTCCCAAGTTGCATCTCCAGTAATTGGGTTCCAAATTACCTTGACCAATGAAACATTCCTTGGTCCTCATCGCTTATTTCTTCCTGTCACAATTTTCTCAGTGGTACTCGAATGACAGTTATCTTTCAGTTGGATGTGTCTGGTTCGATACATAGGGATCTGCAAGATATTTCTCAACTGTGACATGAACACGTTCATGAATATTGGACAGTATCGAAGCAATGCATCCGATACGCAACGGCCCATTGTGCCGAATCTGATATGGTCCAATGAATTTCGGAGTCAACTCTTCGATTTCAAGCTCTACTACCAGTAGTAGGTGTGACTCTCAGAATACATGGTCACCCTGTTCGAATTCTAAAAGTGCTGCGACGCTTGTCCGCGTAACTCTTCTGACGATCTTGTGAAGTCTTCATCTTCTCCTTGATCTTCTTTACCTGCTGTAGTCTGTCTGCACCATCTCCGGTTCCAACAATCATACTTTCACCGTCTTATACCAACCACAGGGCATTTGACACTTGCGCCTATAAAGCCCATATGGTGCCATTCCGATACTTGCGTCTGGAAACTATGTTGTAGGTGAACTCAATCAACGGAAGTACATCATTCCCAACTTCCCCTATCATCTAATACACATGCTCTCAACAGATCTTCCAGGACTGATTCGTCCTTTCAGTCTGTCCGTCCGTTTGTGGTGTGGTAAGCTGAACTCAATGTAGTTTCGTCCCAATGCTTCGTGGCAATGCTCCCAAAAATGTGATGTGACTTCGGATCACAGTCTGATACAATACTCGATGGACCCGTGTAACCTCACAATTCAGCAATGTAGATCTCCGTTAGCTGATCTACCTTATAGGTGGTCTTTACTGGCAAAAGTGAGCGGATTTAGTCAGTCGATCCACTATCACCATATAGATCAATTCTTTTCCTTGTTTATGCAATCCAGTATATAATCCATGGAATGCTGTGTCACTTCCATTCAGGTTATATCTAAAGGTTGCAACATACCAGCAGGTCGTTGATGTTCCACCTTCGCTTGGGAGGGGGGGGGGCGTTGACAAGTTAGACAAGTTGATACATACTCCGCTACATGTTTCTTCATTCCCGACCACCAATAATCTACCTAAATCCTGATACATCTTTGTTTCTCCAGGATGAATACTCAACTTACTCTTATGAGCCTCTTCTAAGATTGTTTTCCTCATATCTGTAATCTCTGGTACACAAATCCTACCATTACATCGCAAATATTATCTGATCCAATCTTAAAACTCAGTGGTCTTCCCTTGAACTATTAGGTCCTCTTCTCTTGAATTAGGCAATCATCTTGAGAATTTGCAATGTCTTCAAGTAGTCACTCGAAATCTTAATTCATTCCGAATTTCAAAATTCCGGTGCAAACTCCTACGTTCAAGTTGTAGGTCTCTAAAATCTTCCCACAACTCTTGTTGTCTACCATAATTGTTGAAGACACCGATACATTCTTCTACTCAACGCATCAGCCACTACATTGGCCTTCCTGGTGGTGTACGCAGTGTGAAATCAAAGTCCTTGAGAGTCTCCATCCATCGTCTATGGCGCATGTTCAACTCCTTCTGATCAAACAAATATTTCAAACTTTTATGGTCACTGAACACGGTGAACGTGCACCATATAAATAGTGCCTCCAGATCTTCAATGCAAAACACACCGCGCAAGCTCCAAATCATGAGTAGGATAGTTTCTCTCGTTAATCTTCAAATGTCTTGAGCATAAAGCACAACTTTCTTGTGTTGCATCAGAACACATCCCAACCCTTGGTGAGATGCATCACAATAAACTTCATAGGGGTTTTCTGATTGCGGTAATACCAAGTACTGGTGAGGTCGTCAATTTTCTCTTTAGTAACTGAAAATTTTCCTCACACTTCCGTCCATGCGAACGGTTGATCCTTTCTGGTAAGTTTGTGTTATTGGAACCACAATCTTAGCAAACTTTCAATAAACCTCCTGTAGTACCTCCAGTCCTACAAGCTTCGATATGTCTAGTGACAGTCTGAGGTTGTTTCCAAGCAAGAACCGCTCAATCTTAGCCAGATCTACAGCGATTCCTTCCTGGGTTATCACATGTCCTAAGAAGTTCACTTTTTCTAGCCCAAAACTCACACTTCGACAAATTGGCATATAACTGCTTCTCGCGTAAAATCTCAAGAACTTGACGTAAGTGTTCTCCATGCTCTTCTTCAGTTCTCGAGTAAATTAATATATCATCAATGAACACCACAACAAATTTATCAAGGAATGGACTAAAGATTCTGTTCATGTAGTCCATGAAAATTGCTGGTGCATTGGTAACTCCAAACGGCATACCAGATATTCATAATGTCCATAACGGGTTCTGAAAGCAGTTTTCTGAATACTCCTTCCTTACTCGAATCTGATGGTAACCCGACTTCAAGTCAATCTTCGAAATATCGCGGCCCCTCTCAATTGTCCATTAAATCATCGATGCGTGGCAAAGGATTAACGATTCTTAATAGTTGCCTTGTTAAGTTGTCTATAATCCACACATAAGCGCGAGCTTTCGTCCTTCTTCTTAACTTAGCAAAACTGAGAGCTCCCCGGTGATACACTTGGTATTATAAATTTCCTCTCCAACAAGTCTTCAATTTGGCTTTTGAGCTCATTTAATTCCAATGGCGACATTCGATACGGTGCCATTGAAATTGGTCCCGTCCTGGGTGCAAATCAATGAAAATTCCACTTCTCTTACTGGTGGCAATCCTGGAATTCCGTTGGAAATACGTCGCGGTACTCATTGACAAGCATCACATCTTCTATGTTCACATTTATCTTTGCCTCCACATTAGCCAGGGACAAAAACTCATGAGTCCCTTCTCTTAGCGACACTCGGAGTTTGTTAGCGGCTAAGTACTTAACAACTCCTGGTTCGGGGAAAAGACCAATTTACGAGCACAACCAAGATCACATAATGGTTAAGAACATCCAATCCTGCCGAGGATGACCTCGAGTGGTTGTAGCGGTAACAAATCAAATTAACCAAGAAATCCCTATTCTGAATAGTCATTTGACAATGAAACATGCAGAATTTACTGTGTAAAGTCTAGCAGGTGTGGAAGCAACCAAATCAAAAGGTAAAGCAGACACAATAACTTCAAGCGATTCACCAATCCATAGCAATGAAGGAACGGTTGCCCTCGAATCAAAGAGTGCGTTAGAGGGTACTGCAATCTCGCAGTCACGATTGAATCAGATTACTAGATGGTTCCCTCTTTACACTCACTGCATAAATGCGTCCTCTAGCAGTAGGACGAGTAGCCCTAGTTACATTCACAACGGGTTCTACCTTCGGAGCCGTGCAATTCTTTGCCATATGTCCTGGCTTCTGACAATTGTAGCAGGTGAGAGTAATCAGGGTACAACGTTAGCATAATATCCTCTTCCCACATCGAAACATCGAACACTGCGTCCCTTTGTTTCCCTAAATTCTGGTTCCCTGGGCGATTCGCCACCATTGTTATCGTGGCCGATTTAAGGTTTAGCAACTTGCTTTCCCCTTGTTGTTCTGATAATTCACCCGACTGGTCCTCCTGCACTAAAATTCCCTCCTCGGCTAGCCCTCTTATTCTTCATATCCTCAACTTCCCTACACTTTTCCACCAGAACTTGGAAACGTTGAATTCCCAAGGCAAGACCCGAGTCTTGAATCTCGTACTTTAGTCCGTCTTGGAAACGATGACACATGAATGGTTCTATCAATCTCTTCACGGAAAAACCTGAAGTGTCTCGATAAACGATTCAAACTAGGAGCATATTCACCCACGGTCATGTTCCCCTGATGCAGTTTCAGAAAATCCTCACCTAGCTTAGTCCTAGTACTCATCGGGAAGTATTTGTCTAAAAACTTCCTTTTGAATGATTCCCAGTTCACCTCCTCGTGAGCTGATCTCATCAACAATCTTGCACTCCTCCACCAGTACTCAACATCCCCAATAGCATATAAGTGGCATAGTTGACCTTCACTCCCGCCTGACAGTTAATCATTTCGAAGATCTTTTCCACTTCCTGGATCCGTTGATCCGCCTTCTCTGAATTCTCATCCCCCTTAAACTTGGGAGGATTGTAACGACGGAAGTCTTCTAATCCTCTTGACACTGCAGCACGGATCTCTCTTCCCCTCTTTTCAAGATCACGCTGAGTCTTGGCAGTAGTCTGTGCAGCAACAGAAGCAGCCATGTTATTCATAGCCTCCGCCATTTGATCATCCCTATTAGCACTGGCTCTCGGAGCGTCATTCCTTCTTGGCGGCATGGTTTTCCTATAAAACCATCATCAAGTAGAGTCTTAACACTACTTCAAATAATTCCAAAACTAGTTTCCACCACAACAACACATAAGAATTATTACGGACCTGACAACTCAACCCACCTAAAACCGACGCATGATCAGATAACAACTCCCACTTACAGGTTGACCTACAATCTATAACCAAGGTTCCACAGCCCCCAAAGAAAACCAAACCAAAGCTCTGATACCACAATATAAACACCCCGATTTTCAAAGCGAGGGTGTATTTTTTTTCAAAGAGATTAAAATAAAACAGAGAAAAACAATAAGGAAATACCTTTGGATAAATAATTGAGTCATTATAATTTACAAGCAGCGGAAAAGTTTTCTCAAAATACGAATCCAAAGTATTTACACTTCAAAAGATGGTACATAGACCCTATCATAAATAACATGTCAAACATACAAAATTAGTATAGGTACAGTTTTCCAAATTAAAATACTGCAACCCAAAAAGAAGGACGTATAGTCCCTATACATCAACCTAATCTGACCATCCTACCAAAAAACTATACACCCTGAGTGATCTCCACGCGCCCCGTGAGATCCTCCTACATAGCTCCAGTCAAGCATTTCCATCTACATTCCCATCCGTAGGGTACGAACCGGTAGGATCGTCTTGGCTCTCATTTGAGGGCAAAGCCCAGATTTTCACAATAGTTGTAAAGGGTCACCAACCGAAATTAACTGTTAACACATAACATTTAAATTTTCAAATGCACAAGATAACCTTTCAACCTAGCATGCACCTTAAAAGGGTTTTCCATATGCTAAAGTTTATATAATGCTTGCAAAATAAAAATGAAAGCAAAGTAAGTCTTAAATCAATTAGGCAATAAACAACTGGCCAATCCATTGATGAACCAATTGAACAATCGATCATCTAACTCAAAATAAGAAATTCCACTGTGCCAATCGATTGGGAAATCGATTTGGGTGAAGGTTTTTAGAAAAAAATGAACTCTGGGCTTAATTCAATCGATGTAATGAATAATTGAGCTCTTGTGTTGATGCCAATCGATTTCCAAATCGATTTTGTCAGTTTGTTGAGTTCCTGTCTTACTGTCAATCGATTTTCAAAATCGATTTCTTAAAAAGGGTTTGAAAAATATATTGCAAAATCGATTGGCAAATCGATTTTGTCAAAATAGTGAAGTCCCTGCAACTCATTCAAAATCGATTGGGAAATCGATTTCCCTGCTTATTCTTCCAAAATACTTAAAACTAATTCAATCACACTCATACATAACTCCAAAACTAACACTTAGCAATTCCACACAATCACCACACGAATTGGGTTACGAAATAGTTTTACAATCCATCGCACTTACACATGATAATCAATACATAACACTTAGCAATTCCAACACAATTACCACGACAATTCCAATTCAAACCACTCAATCATAAACTTGATTCAAAACACGACTCGTGTGCCAAGCACCCTAATGCAATGCGTATATGCCAAATGCATGGACTCGGAATTCCAACCAAAAACCCTCCTCGAAGGACCGTAAATCATTAATTGTACCGCCTATCACAGGCCAAAGTACCAATTACCGAGTTGCCACCTATCACGGGTCTGCACGATTACTAAAAGCGTAAACCATAACGTAATGCCATCACGGGGCCCGTATCGTTTACCGAGGTGCCACCTATCACGGGTCTGCACGGTTTACTAAAAAGAACGTAAATTGTTAACATACCGCCTATCACAGCCAAAGTACTATTTACAAGGTGCCACCTATCACGGTCTGCACAATTTACAAAAAAGTGAAAACCATAAACGAGGTGCCACCAATCACGGGTCTGCACGGTTTTCAAAAAACGTAAATCATAACTGTACGCCTATCACAGGCCAAAGTACTATTTATCAAGTGCCACCTATCACGGGTCTGCATGATTTACAAAAAGCATGAAAATGCATGAGCATATACTGACTCCACCCACAACAATCATTAAGCAAATGCAGATATTAAAAGATTCCCCCATTTAATACTCATTTAACTTAAACGATTTTCACAACAAACATTAAGCAAACAGAAATATTAAGAGATTCCCCATTCTTAATACTCTTTTGACTTAAACGATTTTCAAAACAAACTTTAAGTAAACAGAAATATTAAGAGATTCCCCATTCTTAATACTCTTTTAACTTAAACGATTTCCGAAACGAATATTAAGTAAACAAGACATTAAAGAGATTCCTCATTCTTAATACTCATTTAGCTTAAAACGATTTTCAAAACAAAACATTAAGTAAACAAGACATTAAGAGATTCCCCATTCTTAATACTCATTTAACTTAAACGATTTTCAAAACAAAACTTAAGTAAACAGACATTAAGAGATTCCCCATTTTTAATACTCATTAACTTAAACGATTTTCAAAACAAAACATTAAGTAAAACAAGACATTAAGAGATTCCTCATTCTTAATACTCATTTAACTTAAACGATTTTCAAAAAAAAACATTAAGTAAACAGGACATTAAGAGATTCCCATTCTTAATACTCATTTAACTTAAATGGTTTTCAAATTCATCGAACAAACTCAGAACATATTATCAGATCCATCCACAATCACACACCAAAACACATTAAAATTTCATCGGCATTAACTAAGAACACCTCAAATACGACGAACACAAATCAACACAATCTACCACTCAAACACAACAAGTTACATTTACTCAAAATCATACATAAATGAGTTTAAATTCATTTTCCCACGAAACATTCATTGACGTAACCAAAACCTAAGTCTAAGATTTTACCCATAAAGCCTTAGATTCTTTTTCCCTCAAATCAATACCCCAACCCTAACAAAATTCTTTTCCACACAACCATAGATAAGTCCCTAAATGCAAACTAAAAGTTTGGAAGGAGCCCTTACCTTAACGTTAGCTTTAACGTGCGAACACGGTACCGCGAGTAATTTCGATAAAATCTCCGCTCGCAACGTCGCTTCCAAATTTAGTTCACTAGCACCGTAGCATGGTAGTGAACAACTTTCCCTTCTATCTCTTCACGAAATGAAGCTTAGATCTAGATGAAACGGGGAGGTTTGTGTTTGACGGTTTTAGAATCCCTAACGCCGTTTTTCTTCGTTTTCGAATCAACGAGGGAGAGTGAAGTTAAGAAATCCTTATCCTATCACCCATCAAGCCTTGGGTTTCTAATATTGAAGAAAGGAAGCAAAGAAAACGAAAAATGGAGGAAGGAGGAGAAGGGGTCGCGCGTGAGGTAATAGAGGAAGAAGATGGAATTTTTGCTTTTTCTTTCCTTTCTCCTTTCTTTCCTTTCTTTTTCCTTTCTTCCTTTTTCCTTCTTTCTTTTTATATCCTTTTCTTTTCTTCTTCCTATTTCTTCCAAACAAATAGGTATATATATATATATATTATATAATATATATATATATATATATATTTTATTACTTCTAACAAATATCTCAAATAACTAGATATTTGTTAAATTACCATTTCACCCATAACGTATTAAATTCTTTCGTAAAAGATTCACCGCAGTTAGTTTAATTTATTTATCGACGAGTAATTCTAAACGACATCAAAATATATTTTTGATCATATAAACTCCAAAATATTATTAACTTTGGCTAAAAAGCCTCTGAGCCAAAATCAAAATACACAAAAATACATAAAGTATACTTTAAAATTATGGGTCTTACAGTCAGACTGAGCGAACCAATCAATCCCTAGAAGACTTGTTGAGAGCTTGTGTGTTGGAACAAAATGGAAGTTGGGATAGCTTTTTGCCACTTATAGAGTTTACCTATAACAATAGTTTCCACTCTAGCATTGGAATGGCCTCTTTTGAGGCGTTGTATGGGAGAAGATGTAGGACCCCTCTGTGTTGGTTTGAGACGGGCGATAACCTTGTTTTAGGACCTGAGATTGTTCAACAAACTACTGATAAAGTAAAAATGATTCAGGAAAATATGAGAGCATCTCATAGTAGGCAAAAGAGTTACCATGATAAAAGAAAGAAAAACCTCGAATTTCAAGAAGGTGATCATGTATTTCTGAGAGTTACTCCAACAACTGGGGTTGGTCGGGCATTAAAAATGTGAAAGCTTACTCCTCGGTTTATAGGACCTTACCAGATTCTTAAACATGTCGGTAACATGGCATATCAGATCGTGTTACCTCCTTCTCTTTCTAATCTTCATAGTGTATTTCATGTGTCTCAACTTCGCAAGTACATTTTCGATCCCTCGCACATGATTGAGTCTGACAATGTCCAAATAAAAGAGAATCTAACTTTTGAGACCTTACCGCTACGGATCGAGGACCAAAAGACCAAAGAATTAAGGGGTAAGACGATTTCATTGGTGAAGGTTGTCTGGGGAGGTGCTACTGGTGAAAGTGCTACGTGGGAGGTCGAAAGCCAGATGCGCGATTCTTATCCAGAACTGTTCTTGTCAGGTAAATTTCGAGGACGAAAGTTTCTGCAACAGGGGGAGAAATGTTACACCCCAATTTCTCATTATCTTATTTTAAATAGTATAATGATACGATACTATTTTTTTTTATATGAATGTTAATATGTGTTCTAATTTCTTTAGGTGTGTCTGTGTGTTTGCTTTAGTAATTGATTTAAATTATTAATATTAACCATATTTAACTTACAAAAAAATAAATAAAATAAAATAAATAGATATGTATATAGATATAAATAAAATAATACCAGGAGTTAGCTCTAATAGAATGGAATAATAATAATAATATAATAATAATAATAATAATAATAATAATAACTTAGGTTATTATGTAGTATATATATATATATTATATATATATATATATATATTATATATATATAGCCTTCCAAACAACCAAGCCGCATCCCAGTTAGAGAGTATCGCATAGGAGCCGCATTCTAATTTCAGCAAAATTAGGATTTGCAATTCCATTAGTCGCATTCCAAATTCAACCACAGCCGCATTCCAAATTCACTCCCAATTTCATCAGATTCCCATTTGGATCCAATTTCCAATTCCAATCACAATTCCAATTCCAATTTCAAGCTCCAATCACAATTCCAATTTCAATACCAAATCATATAAGGTATGTTCCACTAATTCCATCATTTAGCTTTAATAATAATTTGTACACAGTGATTTGGTACCATCACTATGATTTAGCTCAAGTTTCCTCAAGTTTCCTCTACCACTACCATCAAGTTGGGCATTAAAACATTCATAGCTTGAAAACCCCAATATTTATAACTTGAGCTTTAATCTTCCACAATTTGTACACTTTAGCATTCATTCATCAAGTTCAACTCTCTATTCAAACAATTTCACCAAAATTTCTCTCAAGTGTTTAGCAAGGGTTATGAATTTATCACTCAAATCCTAGAACATGCATCACGCTACCATAGGCTTGAAAAAATTCTAGTTAGCAATGACAATGCAACAAACACATACACTTTTGGAGGACTTTCGGGTTGTAATGAGGCTTAGGTAAGGGTATGACATATTGGCATAGCAGACTTTACTACTTGGAGTTAGACATACATTTTAAATTATTCTCCCTCTTTTATTCTTTTTTTTTTCCTGCACATTTTATGGTGGACATTCTCAACTATTGACAAAAGAACTAAGAAGATGTTATTTATTAATGTACTAAAACTATTTTTTTTTCTATTTTTTTTTTATGTTTTTTCTTCTCTTTTTTTTTTTTTTTGTGAGAATCACCACCAAAAACTTAAAAGGTTGTTATCCCATAAGCAACCCCAAACTTAGAACCCTATTAAGACTATAATTTTTTTTTTCTACCTAACTCCAAGTAAGGTGATTTAATTAAAGTCAGGTCTTTGGCTTGTAATACGGCTAGTAGTCGAAATAAAAGAGCAAGTCTCGAAGGGGCTAGCAAATGATAAAATTTGCATAGGATAGTTAGAAAGGCTCAAATGACCAAAGAAAATTGCCTCGGTGTATGCATAAATTACAAGTGATGCAAATCAGAATTAGTGCAAGTTCTCAAGGGATAACACATGTCTGGATAATCACATAACAAAGAGTTAAAGTGTTTAGGCTCAAAAGCTCACAGCTAGGATAATAAGAAAAAGTATGAACTATCTAAATGATGTCAAACATGCCACTACAAAATTTATTTAGTATTTTTTTTCTTTCAAAATGGCAAGTGAGACTTCGACAACCAAGGAGTAATCAATAATGCATGCATTAGTGAAACTTATCGAATTAAGAAATGATATGAGCAAAGAAATAGAGTTTAAATTTCAAAATCTGAAACAAAAAGTTTAAAACTAGCTTCAAGTTGTTAAAAATTATTCATCATAGTGCACATTTACACACAATTAAAAAGAAACATTTAAAAAAAAAATAATACGATCGCAAAAATAAAAGTTACCTCTACCTATGGGTTGCCTCCCACAAAGCGCATATTTAAAGTCATTAGCTTGACGCCTCAATCATTATCAAGGTGTATTATATGACAAGAATAAAACATCATCCTTCTTCTTCTTTTTGTTTGGTAGAAATTCAATAAGCTTGAGAAATAAATGATGTTGCTTCCATGTCCTTCTCAATTGGACATTGATGAACAAGGCATAGATTAAATCTCGAACATCATCAATCTCTTCTTTTTTCTTTTCCTTGTTCTTCGTTTTCTCTTGCTTATGTTCTTCAACCACATCAATGAAATCACCTTCAATCTTCAACTTCTCCTCCATCTTCTAAAAAAAAACCACTTGCTCAAATAACCTCTCACATTGACTTTCAAATCTTTCAATTGCAACCATGTTATTCTTCATGAATTCAACCAAAATATCCGTAATGTGAAAGTCTTTGTCATTGATTCTTTGGATAGAATTTTAGGAGGTAGAATTTGTTCCCAATTGATCTTTTTAATATAACACTCGTCATTTTCTGCTTCTTTGACAAAAAAATCTTCATATTCTATTAGTGAGACAAAGTCATCAAAACAAGTTCCATTCCTATGTCCTTCTCCGCAAAAGTAACACCTAAGAGGCCACATCTAAGGGATCTGACGGTGATATTTTAAAAATGTATCTCTTAAGATTTATCCCTCAATCATGCAAAATATACCAGATATAAGACAAGTATCACACTCTTCATATAATTGTAGTAGAATATCATCATTATAATCTTCCATGCTCTACAGCGAATAGTTTTCTCAAACAATAAAGAGACAAACCACTAGCACATGACATTAGCAAGCTCAACAAATGAAAAGAAAAACAGTTTCTTTTTTTAAAATTAAAAATAAAATAAAATAAAAGCAAAAATTTTATTGCAGAGCAAAAAATTTTAATCAAGTAAATAAATTAAATTCAACAGTGATATGACAATCCTCGGCAACATCGCCAAAAACATGATAGTAATTCATCAAGTGTACTGAACCGTTGCAAGTAATAATAAAATGGTAGTACCGAGTGTCGAACTCAAGGATTGCGTTTTACTATCGAATTATATTTAATTACCAAAATTGAACAAAAACATCCCAAGTTGATTGAAATAATATTTAAAATTAACAACAATAATAAAATTGATCATTTGTAATAAGAAAAATGTCAGGGATGAGTTTCACTTCAAATCTAACTTTGGTGTCTAATTTGATCCTAGTTACTGAATTCCTTTATTGAATTATTACTGAATTCCCTTTATTATTCTTGCCATAATGTCTTAGTGACAGAACATTTAATTCCAAAGTAACCCTTAATTCCTTAGTGAATTTAAGATTAGAATTAAGTCTTATCGTACATGAACTCTTTTGTAAAACTATTGCCTTTGCAACTAATTTAATTGGTTTCATGACCTATATCTATCCCTAGACTACAAATTCATGAATTTCTCATCTCAAGCATTCGTAAAGTCCACTCCCATTTCAAAATAAAAATCGTTGAACATTTTAAGGTTGATCAAACAATAAAAAACATTAAGCACAAAGATGAGAAAAATAATTCAATAAACTCATTCATATAACTAGAAATCAAATTCGAAAAATAACAGTTTCATCTTGTTACACTCATCCCTAACAAATAAGGTTTAGTTACTCATGACAGAGATAGAAAAGATAGAGATTATAGATGAATTACATGAAAGATTTATGAATAATTCTTGATAAAACTGCTCAAATGGTGTTAGAAATGGTCGTGTATGAGTTTCTCTACTAAGGCACAAGTCTCCGGTGTCTTCATGAAAGTTGTAGATATGAATCTTAGCTTTGATTTGCACTTAGGTTGACTCCAAATGGACATAGAAAACTCCATAGATGGCTGAAATACTCCATATAGGTCATGTTGATTTCTCACCAAAATTCAGCATTACACTAAAACAAAGTAACAAGGCAAAACTATGAAAATTCTCTACTTAATCAAGGAAATAAGAACATAAAAATTTCATTAAATCAAAGAACTAAAATCAACAAATATCAAATAACTCATTAAATTAACTAATGAATAAAAGATAAATAAGACAAAAAACAATGAAAAATATGCATATGATGAAGAGTTATCAAGGAACTTTGAAGATGCATTCGTTATAATATATAAAATAATATAAAGGAGTTCGTGAGATGAGATGATGAGGAGGTCAAGCTCAGTGACCTTTTCGAAACTGCCAACTCGAAGAACGACAGAATGGGCGCAAATGTTGTGAAGTAGTATGCACATTGGGAGGAGGTTAGAGGCGACCTGAGGTTTGGGAGGATTGGTGAGAATATTGTTTATAACAGAATTTTGAGAAATTTTGCACTGAGTACCAGGATTCAGTGAAAATGTGTGAGCCTTCATCGCAAATATCCAAAATTTGACATAAGGAGGTTGGAGTAAGCTCTGGATGTACCGCTTTGAGGATGATATTGAGATATGTATCACCTTTGGAAACGTTAGCAGTGGCATAAAAGGCTTTTATGAGTCTTGGATATTGAGGTTTGTCAATTAGCAGAAAAGAGGTCCAACCAAGTTGGTCAAAAATTTCTTCAACGTTAATTCCACCTTTCTTCAGTCCTTCAACATCTATAGTTTTTCCATTTACCACAGACTTATCTTGCCATTTTCCGATGTATCGAGTTTCCAAGGCTTTAGACTCCAATATGGGAATTTTTGTGGTGATTTTGGATGAGGAGACACGGGGTTTGGGTTTGGGTTTGGAAGAGATTGGCTTTTGAGAAGTTTTGAAGGTAGAATTTTTGGGTTTGGAGATATCGAATTTGGTGGTTTTTGAGTCATTTGAGTCAACAACATGAATGATATTATCTTGTTGTGGATTTTTGGAAGAAAGAATCCAAGACGTTATTCTTGAGGAACGTTTGGTAGGAGCAGATGACGAGGTTTTGGACGATATGACCTTTTTTGGTTTGGCGGAGGTAAGATGAGGAGGAGTAGAGGAAAGGACAAAAGGAGTGGTTGTGTATAGAGGAGGATGGATGAGGTTGACGACTTCAAGTCGTATGATCTCTAGTGAAATTTCTTCCTCCTGAGATTGGTACTCATCACTTGAATAACTTTCAGATATACTATCTGAAGAGTTTGCTGACATTTTTTGTTTTGTAGAAAATTTTGTTCTAGCCATTTTTTAGATGAAAGTTTTTTTGTTGAAGATGGATTTTTCAAATGTTGAGAGTTTGAAATTTGATTTTGTTTCTGAGATGAAGATGGAGTTTTGAATAATATTTGAAAGTGGAAATTTGATTACGTAACCGTTAGAGGGGGAGGGAAGGGTTAGTAGGAAATCATTAGAGGTTAGGGTAGTTACAATTTCAAAGAGAAGTAGCCATTTTGGCAGTTAATGCCCACTGGATAATGAGGAGGTGGCAGGAAGGAAGATAAGTTAGCAGCGAGAAACGTGCAAACACGATGAAGTGGTTTTTCATTATGTCGTTTCATTTTTTTTTTTGCTTGGAAGAGGATGATGTGGATTCGAGTAGCCCATCCTCAGACTTTAGAGGAGGACATTTTTATTTTCAGGTTTTTATCCTCAAACATAGGGATGATGGATTTTGACAAAAAAAATTAAATGTTTTTATTCTAATTTTGATATTCTGGTGATAAAGATTTTTTTAGAAATATTTTTGAAACAATCCTTCTGGAGAGGTTTAGTGAAAATACCTGCAAGTTGGTTTTTTGTTCAATAAAAATTAATTCTATATCCCCTTTTTAACATGATCTCGTATGAAGTAATGTTTAATTTTAATATGTTTAGATCTAGAATGTTGTATGAGATTTTTTGAAAGATTTATTGCACTAGGATTGTTACAGAGAATGGGCATTTTGACGTACCTTAGTGAATAATCCTCAAGTTAATTTTTCACCCATAGCATTTGGGAACAATATTGTGCCGCTGAGACATTTTCAACCTCAGTTGTTGATAAGGAAATGGTGCTTTGTTTCTTGCATGACCAACTTATGAGTGATTGAGCAAGAAATTGACAAGCTCCACTTGTACTCTTTCTTTCCACTTTGTCTCCCGCATAGTCATCATCACAATAAGCTTTATGAGGGACATAAGCCTAGAGTATTCTGATAGCCTCAAATCTAGCAACAGGAGCAAATGTTTCATCATAATCGATTCCCTCTTGTTGATTGTATCCTTGTGCCACCAATCTAGCTTTATTTCTGATGACTTATCCATCCTCATTTATTTAATTTTTTAAAATCCATTTTGTTCCAATGATGGTTTTATCTTGGGGATTAGGCACAAAATCCCATACTTTGTTTATTTCAAATTGTGACAATTCCTCCATCATAACGTCCACCCATGATTTGTCAACTATTGCTTGATCAATCATTTTTTGTTCAACTTGAGATATCATAACCATGATATTTAAGTTTCCGTTCAATGATTGGTTGGTCCTGACTCCATCAGCCGTATTTCCAATGATCTGGTCAAGAGGATGATGAGTTACCAGCTTCCATCGTCTAAGAGGTTGTTGAGAGGTTGGATCAGAATTGTCCTCTTTATTTGAGCCTTGATCGTTAGAGGATAAAAGTTCATCTTCTTCATATTTATCCATATTTTCTAAACACAAGTCATCAAACTCATCAAAAATAACATGTATGGATTCCTCCACATTTTGAGTCTTAAGATTATATATTCTATAGCCTTTGGACGATGTAGAGTATCCTAAAAAGGTGCCTTTATCATACTTTGGATCAAACTTTTCTAAATTTTATTTATTGTTTAAGATGTAACAATAACATCCAAATATATCAATGTTTTAAATATTTGGTTTTCTGCCTTTCCACAACTCGTGTGGAGTTTTGTTCAATATTTTTCTAATTGATACTCGGTTTGAAACATAACAGACTGTGTTGATTGCTTCAATCCAAAAATATTTTTCAATGTTTGCTTCACTCAAAATTTTTCTAGCCATTTCTTGTAGGATTATATTTTTCCTTGCAACAACTCCATTTTGTTGAGGAGTTATTGGACAAGAAAAATTATGTGATATCCCATTTTCATCAATTTTTTTTAAGATTCATTTTCGAATTCTCCTATGTGATCACGTCTCACAATGATAATTCTTTTTCCTTTCTCATTTTGAATTTTTTTACAAAAATTGCGAAATGCCTCAAAAACTTCATCTTTATGTTTCAAAAACAGAACACAAGTAAATCGTGAGAAATCATCAACAATCACAAATGTATATCTTTTCCACTAAGACTAGGAGTTTTGATAAGACCAAAGAGGTCCATATGAAGAAGTTCAAGAGGTTGATTTGTTGAGACAATATTTTTTGAGTGAAAACTCTTTTAACTTGTTTTTCTTTGGCACAAGCTTCACATATATTGTCTTTTTCAAAGTTAATTTTTGGAAGACTTTTAACCAATTCTAATTTTGATAATTTGGGAATGGTGTTTAAACTTGTATGACCAGCTTGTTTGTCCCAAATTCATTTATCCTTTTCAATAGAAATAAAAGAAGATTCAATAGGCAAGTCAGACATATATAATTCATACAAATTCTTTTTTCTATTCCCAAAGAAATAAACTTTACCTGAGAGTGAGTGTTTAACCTCATATATTATTGGTTTAAAAATTACTTCAAAACCATTATCATGGAGTTGACTAATACTCAACAAGTTGTGTTCTAAACCATCCACATATTGAACATTTTCAATTTTGGCAAAATTATTTTTTCCAATAATACATGTTCCTTTGATTTGAGCTTTATCATTGTTTTCAAAAGTGATTGATCCTCCATCCTTTTTTACCAAAGAGATAAAGTATTATATATCCCCTGTCATATGTCTTGGGCATCCACTGTTCAAAAACCAAGGCTTTTCAGAGGATGTTCTTGTGTTAGAGTTTAAAAGTGAGGTAGGCACCCATACAGTGTTGGGTTCTTGTTGGTTAGTTTTTCCTCTTGTAAAGATTTTCTTTTTGTGATAGCAAGTAGAGTCAAGATGCCCACATTTACCACACAAGGAACACCCCTTCTTGGTTTTGTCAGCTCTTTTCTTGGCATGACAATTTTTGATAATATTTCCAAGTTTTTTACAAAAAGTACATTTTGGTTTATCCTCTTGTTTTTGAGGTGGAAAGAATTTTTGTTTTTGAGAGCTTTTAAAGCCAATACTAGCTTTGTCCAAAATTCCAGATTGAGATCCCATATTTTTTTGAAAAGTCTCAATGGATTGAACAAAATTAGTAATGTCACTTTTAAGTACTTCAACTTTTATTTTTAAATTCTTATTTTCGGTTTCCTCTTTTGGAAGATGAATTTTGACATTTCTTTTGTTCAGAAGATTTTGCTGCTCAAACAATTTTGGATGAGATTTTTGCATGTCCAGAATGATTTTTTCATATTTATCATTCTTACCTTGAAGTTCCTCATTTAGTTTATTTATCTCATATAGCTGATTTTTAAGAAAACCACATTTATGAGATATAGTGTTTGAGTAATTTAGTAAATTGTCAAGTTCTATTTCTAGTTTTTCACATGAAGGACAAAGTTATGTTATATTTACATCTTTAGTGTCTGAATTTTCCATGGGACAGAGGTTTGCCTCTTCTTCCTTTTCCTGTTCAGAGGATGACACATCACTATCATCCCAAGTAGCCATCATAGATTTATTTTTGTAGGGAAATCTTCTTGGGTTCCTTTTACTTAGAGGACACTTAGTTTTGTAATGTCGTATCTTGATGCATCCAAATAATGTTATTTCAGTTTTATCAGACTTTTCCTTTTGATAAGGTTATTTATCTTGTCCTCTACGATTCATTATCCTATGAATTCTTTTAGATATAAGGGTGAGTTCATCCTCTTCCTCGGAGAGAGGATATTTAGAGTTTTCTACTTTTGTGACTTCTTCAGTTCGTTTGGAGGATCGACTTTCTGTTTGATTTGTTTTAAGAGCTACCATTTTCCCTTTTTGCTTGGTTTATCAGAAAGCAACAATATTCATGTGCCCTTAGAGTTCCAATCAAATCTTCTAATTTCATGGTAGCCAAGTTTCTTGCTTATGTGATGGCAGTCACCATTGGTCTCCATTCTTTTGGACATATATATATTTTTTTCCAAGGGACTCCAAGCTGTTTAATATGACAGTGAGCCTTGAGAACATTTCATCGATCGTTTCTTCCTCCTTCATTTCAAATAGTTCAAATTCTCTTACTCCCATGTCAATCCTTGCTTCTTTTACGTGACTTGATCCTTCATGATGGATCTTCAAGGTGTCCCATAGTTCCTTAGCTATTTTGCATTCTTCAATCCTGTCATATACTTCCCTGCTCAAAGCACACGTTAGAAATAAATGAGCTTTAGAGCTTAGGAGTACCTAGGCATTTTCGCCAGTAGTCCATTGTGCTCGAGGTTTTTCATCCGAGGTTGAGTCAACATTGTTTGTTATAATAACTTGATTTCCATTTTCAACAACAAATTACATGTTGTTGTCTTGTGATATGAGAAGCAACCTCATTTTTCCTTTCCAATGATAGTAATTTGTGCCATCGAAGTAGAGAGGTCTGCTAGAGGATCCTCCTTCATGTACATACTTAGCTTTTTACATTTTAATTTTTCATGTTCTTTTTCTCTTAAACGGTTAGATGTAATTTTCTAGAGAACCTTGCTCTGATGCCAATTGAAGTAACTAAAATATCACAAGAAGGGGGGGGGGGGGTTGAATATAGATATTGTAGTTTTAAAATTTTCTAGTGAGCTGTTTAAAATTGTATCCTCTACGTGAGGATGAAATACAAATTTTTTAGGATGAATGTTTGTAAGCAAAAATAATAAAACATATAAAAAGAACACATTTAGTGAATAGTGATAAGAGTGTGATTCTTTCTCTTTACAAAAGTTTCTAAGAAGATACCATCAAAGATATAGTTAAAGACTATAGAAAGTGAAAAGAGAGGATGAGATTGCTCTTCTTAGCTCTTAGTATATCTCTTTTTTACGTGTAGTTGTTGTGCTGAATAATGTAGAGCTCTCTTCCTTTTATAGAGGTGGTGAAGCTTCATTCCTGAGGAAAAGTACCAAGTGACTGTTGAAGACTTGTTTAATTGTAATACATAAGCTTATGACGATGAGTTTGTAGTCTGTCCTCGGATAGGAGGATTGAGCTTTCCATAAATTAGGAAAATACTTGTACTTTTGACTTTTTTCCTTTTCCAAGAAATGTAGAGTCTTGCTTTTCTTGTCATGGACAACACTTTTTCGTACTATGGTGGTTTTGGATATTTCCTATGTATGAGGATGAATGGAACCATAAGCTCATCCTTTAATTGTTTATCCTCTGGAGAGGATCCTCTTCTCATGATTTGTTTTTCCTTTTGCTTTACTATTGTTTGTCCTTAGATACAAATTCATCTTCTTTGAATTTGTCATAGGTTCATCTTTTATGTAGTATTTTATATCCTCTTTCTTAGAGTTTAGAGTTTCATCCTTTACTTGTTTATCCTCTGACTTAGAGGACATGTTAAATTGTGTCAAATGTACTTCTTTTGGTCAAGATGATGAGGAACATGTTTTCTATCTTGAATTCACTCAACAGCACAAGTTAGATAATAAGTATGATCACAATCTTTGAAATAATTTTGTTATCATTGAAACATTTGAGAGATATTTTGTCTCAATAGTGTTGTCAAACAATCATTGTTGATGATTATGTCCTACAATGTATATTTTGCATTCATATAGTAGGACTAGTTTGGGGTTATGCCGTGATAGAGTCTAAGGTCGTTGGTCGTGGAGACTTGAGGGAGTTATCAGTAGGAATGTCTAATGTAAAGGATGGGCACCTCTAAAGCGTTATATTGCTTTCTTTATCTATATTAACCTGAAGTTAGATATATATTGTGTTATCATGAATTTGTTAATATTGTTGTGCTATATCTTGTGATGTTGATTGTGAATTTAATTTACCTTCCACCATTTGATCATGCTTTGAGAATGATGACTCACATTCGTTTGTTTTCACTATGGCTTCTTACACACTTTGTGTGTGGATAGATGATGAAATGACAATAAATGAAGCAATATCCAAAGAAGAAGAAGAGATGGAGTGATTGGCATGCCAAAAATATAGCAGAAAAAAAATATTTTATGATAACAATAAATTTTGATTAATGACTTCATTAAGTATGTAAAAATTGGAAGGAAAAAAATCAAAGGAAAGTCACTAGAGGAACAAAATTTTTTACTCGTCTACCTTTGAACATATGCCTCTGAAAGTAACATGCCACTAAATGTTACGAAGATTTCCTCTGATATTTCGGTCTGAAGAATGGGTCTAATAATTGGGTCTAAAGACTACCTCTAAGGAATAGCTTTGATATAGAGACTGAAGACTGCCTCTAAAGACTGTCTGAAAACTTAAATTGAAGCATGCCTCTAAAGCCAATTGAATGTCTCTGATGTGCACAAACACAACATGCGTCTAAAGACTTCATATCAATGTATAATTAACTCTAAAGAGATTGTTCAAATCATAAATTCAAAGCTCACAATCCTCTGATCAAAATGGTGTAACACACTCCAAATGTTGCCTCTAATATGCATCCTCTAATGTTGCATTGACTCTAAAGTTTCAACATGGTGGTTTGCCCAATTCGACTAATTCTGAGTCATGCAACTCCACCTCTGACTATCATTATTAAAGAAACACAACATATCAATCCAACAAGAATGTCAATGCCTCTAATGGAAAGTCAACGACTAAAATTGAAATAAAAAACTTGTTAAGATCCAAGAACAACTCGAATCCATTCCATGTCAAATCAAGCAAGAGTATGAAAGAAGATCCGTGTTTTTGAAAAGAATCTAAAATAAGATTTGATTCATATTTTTAATTGAGTATAATATTTGACCAAGTTGAAAATAATATATGGTCAAGATTTGAAGAAGATATGATCAAGATCTTATCAACAAGAAGATATGAATTATTAACATAAAGATTTGATCAAGATTTATCACAAGTAGATATGAATTATTTACATAAGTTTTGATCAAGATTTATCTACAAGAAGATATGAATTATTTACAAGAAGAGTTGATCATAATCTATAAGAAGTTATGAATTATTTACAAGAAGATATGATCAATAATTTTTTACAAGAGGAAACACTCACAAGAAGACACATTTATTATTTGAAAAGATATGATTCTGATTTTGCCAAGACAAAGGAGAAATCCTAACCTATTCTATAAATAGATACTAAAGGGTGAAGGAGAAAATAAGAGAACTCACAAGCACAAAATCTCCTAAGTCATTACAGTTCATAAGGTTAAGGTCAAGAGAAACACATGCTCAAAAGAAATACTTTCTAAGTGTTTTCCAATTTGAGATTCATTATTACAACCAACTCGTTAGAAGCAATCCAATTTGTTACAAACTCTTGTAACCAGCCTGATAGTGGTTTTTGTGTTCCTCAAGCAATCTGTAGATTTTCAAGTTGTGTTGAGAAGAATTGTCTTGTAGAGTGAAGGTGTTTTTGTTCCTCAAAAAGCATGTAGGTGTCATGTTGTTTTGAGAAGATTGACTTGTAGGGTCAAGTGTCGTTTAATTCAAGTTTTAGTTAGTGGATTAAATTCTTGTGAGTGAAGGGACTGGATGTAGCTACCAAGTTCATGGTGAACTAAGATAAGTTCTTGTGTCACATTAATTTTGCAATTCTTGTTTTACTTTTACCTCTGATCACTTAACTTGATTGCTACTACTTTTATTTTAAGTAAGTCACCAAACCCGAACCAATTTTAAATAAATTAGCAAAAAGAATCCAACTTAGTTAAACACAATTCAACCTCTTTTTTTGTGTTTGTACCTCTATAAATAGATTTTTATTTTGTATTCCACTCTTCATGTCTTTATTTATTTAGTCGAAAGAAATATTTTTTTTTAATTTTTAAACAATTCAAATAAAAATAATAACAATTTTTAAACTTTTAAAAGTATATTCTAAAATTTATATTTTTTTAAATCATTCAACCTCAAAAGAATATGTTTATGTGAACTTAACTGAAATAAAATAATTTAAAATAAAATTAACAATAAAAAACAATGGAAATAAGGAATTCAAAGAAATTTTAAATAGTCCAAAAAGATTCTAATTTTAAAATTACAATTTATTACACCTCTATTAAAAAAAAAATAATTTAATTCATTATTTAAAACAATAAAATTTAGTCTAATTTTTTTTTTAATTTAGAAACGATTCAAATAACAATAATAACAATTTTACAATTTTTAAAAATACATTCTTAACTTGACAATTTTCCGATGTTTTGGAGTAAATCTATAAAAAAATAAGTTTTCAATTCTCTAAACATATTAAAATGAAAATTAAATGCAGTTATAGATATTAAATAAAATAATCAGTACAATTTTCAACAAAAAATAAAATTCTCTAATGATATAAAAATGAAAATGAAATGCAGTAACAGTCGTTAAAAAAATATATCTTTTACAAATTTTGATATTAATATATTTCATTCAAACAATTTCAACATAATTCATTTATTATAAATCTTTACACACAAAAGAGACATTCATTCTTCATAAAAACACAAGGATATAAGGAAAATAATTAAACCAAAAATAAGATTTACATGACATTCATACAAGAATGACTAATAGCTAATACATAGAACTGGACAAAAGGGTAATGCAACCGTGAATATAAACAAGAAAAAGCAAAGCTTTCTATTAAGAACAATATACATGCCAACATGGTGTTGGCTAATAAATATCGAAGCAGGCTGAATACTATAGAAGAAATTAGCTAATGTTGAGACATAACAAGAGATCTATTTAGTGATTAAGAGAGTAAAAGAGTGCAGAAAGAGGAGTGATATTTAGGACCTCGGGTAAATAATTGAATTTGTATTACTAGTTATATAACCTTAAAACATTTACTTGATATAAGATCCAATTATAAATCCTTCAGAGTAACTGAAGTAAAACAATACACAGTCCTACAATGAAAAGCTCAAAATACTCACAAGCCCCGATACTAATGCACCAAGAGCGATCTAACTGAGCAAATTGAATGCCGTCCACCGAGGGGTATTGTTATTATCTAGACATTAGGAATGTCAGAAGTTACATTGAAGGTTTCTAATACAACTTAATTGATATAAAGCATAGCAGCTTTAGAGAATAAGCACTCACTACGCCAAAAATGACATTTAACAGCGCCCATTTTACAGCGCTTGCTAAACACAAGCGCTGTTGTAATTATATTTTAAAAATAACGGAACCTTTTACAGCGCTTTTGATTCAAAGCGCTGTAAAACAAGCGCTGTAGTAGGTTATATAACATTTGCGCATCACGTTATAAGGCTTTTACAGCGCTTGTCAAAAAAGCGCTGTAAAAGGAAGCGCTTTCGCGTATCATTTACAGCGCTTTTTTCACAAGCGCTATAAAACACATGCGCTTTCATTGAATTTAACTACCTATTACAACGCTTTTTTCACAAGCGCTGTAAAACACATGCGCTTTCATTGAATTTAACTACCTATTACAGCGCGTTTTTCACAAGCGCTGCAAAACACATGCGCTTTCATTGAATTTAACTACCTATTACAGCGCGTTTTTCACAAGCGCTGTAAAATACATCTTTAAAATAATTATATACGTTGGAAACCCTCATATCCTCTACATCTTTCAAATAATTATATACGTTGGGAACCCTAATATCCTCTACGTACTGTGCGGCCATCTACGTTGTCTAAGGTATTTTTTACACATGATCTGTTATGTTTTGTTACATATATATTAAATCTACTAAAAATGTTTATATATATATATATATTAAATCTCTTTTACACATGATCTGTTATGTTTTGAAATTGTCAAAAATTGTCAAAAACTCATACCACATGATCTGTTTCTGTTTTGAAATTGTTAGTTGATATTGGTTTCTTTTTGAAACTTGTTGATATGTTTTGAAAGCTTATTATTTTTGTTACTGCATTTATATAGGTGGTATAATATGGATAGGAAATGGATTTCAGCCAATCGATTGTCAAAAGAGTATGAAATTGGAGTGAAGGAGTTTGTTGAGTTTGTAGTGAAGAATGCAAAAGATCCAAATAGAGTAGTTTGTCCTTGTTTAAAATGTTGTTTTGGAAAACGTGTTAGAGAAGATGAATTAGAAGGACATCTAGTATGTAATGGAATTGATCAAAGCTACACATGTTGGATAAGACATGGTGAGAAAAAAAAAGGAAACATTAATTTTGAGAATAGTTCGACATATGCTTCAACTGACTTCGATACAGATACATATGAGCTGGACCGAGTTGATGAGATTGCAAAAGCAGTTGAAGAAGATCTTCGAGATTGTCCTAAAATGTTTGAAAGTTTGTTGAGTGATGCAGAGAAAGAATTATATAATGGTTGTACTAAATTCACAAGACTGTCAGCAATATTAAAGTTGTACAACTTAAAAGCGAGTAATGGATGGTCTGATAAAAGCTTTATAGAATTATTAACACTCATAAAAGATATGTTGCCAGATGATAATGAACTTCCCAGTCGAACCTACGAGGCTAAACGGATTTTGTGTTCTATTGGAATGAGTTACGAAAGGATTCATGCGTGTCCTAACGATTGCATTTTATTTCGAAACGAATATGAACTACTTAAGGCGTGTCCGAAATGCAATGTCTCTCGATATAAGAAGAAAGAATCTACTCCAGCAAAAGTCGTGTGGTATTTTCCTATAATACAAAGATTTAGGCGCATGTATCGCAGTGAAGAAGATTCAAAACACTTGACATGGCATGCAGATGAAAGGATTAGAGATGGAATGTTTCGACACCCTGCAGATTCCCCACAATGGGCAAAAATTGATCACGAGTATCCTGAATTCGGGATAGAGTCAAGAAATCTAAGACTTGCACTTTCTACTGATGGAATGAATCCACATGGTCTTCAAAGCATCTCACATAGCACGTGACCTGTGATTTTGGTAATATATAACCTACCTCCATGGTTATGTATGAAGCGTAAGTTTATGATGTTGTCTCTGTTAATTTCTGGACCCAAACAACCGGGGAATGGTATCGACGTATACTTGACTCCTTTAATTGAAGATTTAAAAATTCTGTGGGAGACAGGTGTAGAAGTTTATGATGGGTATAGGAAAGAGTGTTTCAATTTGAGGGCTATGTTGTTCGGCACAATTAATGATTTTCCAGCATATGGTAATTTATCAGGATATAGCATTAAAGGTCAGTGTGCATGTCCTATATGTGAAGAGAGTACAAATTGGATGCGGTTGAAACATTGTAAGAAGAATGTGTTTCTTGGACATCGTAGATTTTTACCTTATAGTCATCAGTATCGTGGGTGGAGAAATGCATTCAATGGAAAATCAGAGGAAGGTAAAGCTCCTTTAGCACCGACTGGATATCAAATACTTGAAAAAGTACAAGGTTTGACCAATAAATTTGGCAAACCTTTTGCGGGAGAGCTGGTGAAAACTGGGTGGAAGAAAAAGTCAATTTTCTTTGAATTGCCATATTGGAAGTCATTGTATGTAAGATATTTCCTTGATGTGATGCATATTGAAAAAAATGTATTTGAAAGTGTTATTGGTACGTTACTCAATGTTCCAGGAAAGTCTAAAGATGGCGTCAACGCAAGATTGGACTTGGTCGATATGGGAATAAGAAATGAACTGGCTCCAGTAAAGAAAGGAAATCGCACATATCTACCTCCAGCCGCTCATACTCTATCTAGAAAGGAAAAAATTGTTTTATGTTAATTTCTACACGAAGTTAAAGTTCCAGAAGGATACTCTTCGAACTTAAAAAATTTGGTTTGTATGAAAGACCTCAAGTTAAAAGGTTTGAAGACCCATGATTGTCATATTATAATGGAGCATTTGCTACCAATAAGTATACGTTCCATTTTACCTGAAAAAGTTCGACTAGCCTTAACTAGATTATGTTTCTTCTTCAGGGAAATTTGTAGTAAAGTGATCGATCCTCAGAAATTACCGACATTGTAGAGGGAAATTGTTGTTACTTTGTGTGAGCTTGAAATGTATTTCCCACCATCGTTTTTTGATATAATGGTTCACCTTACTGTTCATCTGGTTAAGGAGACACAACTTTGTGGGCCAGCTTATATGAGATGGATGTATCCGATAGAACGATATATGAAAATATTAAAAGGGTATGTAAAAAGTAGAAGTCGACCAGAAGGTTGTATTGCTGAACGATACATTGTTGAAGAGGCTGCTGAATTTTGTACTGAATATCTGTCCAATGTTGAATCCATAGGGCTTCCCATGTCTCGTCATTCGGGAAGACTATCAGGAGAAGGGATAACTGGAAGGAGACTACTGACTATATCAAGGACAGAATGGGAGCAGACACAATTGTATGTTCTGCACAATGATGATGAGGTTCAACCGTATGTTACAATACACATTGATCAGTTATCTCGTTTGAACATGAATAGGAATCAAAATTGGATAACTCGAGAGCACAATCGAAGTTTTGTAACATGGTAAAAAAATCACATAATGTCAAAATTTGATATAGACCCCGGATCAATTTCAAATAGATTGAGGTGGCTAGCAAATGGTCCGAGCTTACATGTCTTTTCTTACACTGGTTATGTTATTAACGGCTACACATTTTATACCAAAGAACAAAGATGATCAGACCACTATGCAAAATAGTGGAGTCACTCTCGTAGCTGAAGCGATGCATGTCTCAAGTGCAAAAGACAAAAAACCCAATATATGCAAATCTATCATATTTTGGGGTTATCGAGCGCATATGGGAGTTAGACTACACAATGTTTCGTGTTCCCATATTTGTTGCAAGTGGGTCGATAATAATAATGGCGTTCGGATTGATGAGTCAGGATTCTTGCTTGTCGATTTTAATAGGGTGGGATACAAAGACGAGCCTTTTATTTTAGCGTCGCAAGCTCAACAAGTGTTTTTATGTCACTGATCCTTCTAATGATAAATGGTCTGTTGTCCTATCGACCAATAAAATAAGTGATGATAACAATAATGATGAAGATGTTGGTAATGATCTTTTATTTGCAACATCACAACAACCACATGAAATTGATTCAACTGATGATGGTTTATATCTTAGAGATGATCATGATGAGGGAATTTGGATTAATCCATCGTTTCATATTGTAAAATGGACAAACAAATGTGAATGTCACCAGGAAAAGAAGAAGGGCATCTTAATGTATAAGTTTAATTGTTTTATATAAGCTATGCATGTAATCTGAACTGTGTTATTGTAAATATGCATGTAATCTGAATTGAGTGTTTTTATACTAAGTTCTGATTAATTTATTTTCTGATTAATTTATTTTCTGCTTATATTTAGCTTGATTTGAGTGTTTTATACCAAGTTCATGTAACAATGAGTGTTTTATATTTAGCTTGATTTACATGAACTGAACTGAATATAAATTAGTAATTTACATGAACTGAACTAAGCTGAACAGAGAGATTCTCTTTTGCTCAGTGCATATATATATAGATTCTTCAGAAGTTCTCATTTCTAATAATTCATCATCTCCTAAAGTATTGTGATAAGACAATGATAACAATATTTTTAATCCAATAAACAATGATAAAAATGTTTTTTAATGTCATCCCAACCCAAATAAACCAAACACAAAAATAAAATAAAGAGACATTTTACAGCGCTTATCTTAAAAAGCGCTGTAAAAGATCCTTTTAAAAATAAAATAATGAGTGTTTTATACCTTTTACAGCGCTTTTCACACAAAGCGCTGTAAACGACTCTTTTGAAAGTGAGTAAAAAAGACATTTTACAGCGCTTGTTTGCCAAAGCGCTGTAAAATGGCTTTAAAAATAATATTCATCAGACACCTAATTTCTTCAAACACCTTGTACGCATCATGGGAATCCAAAAAACATCAGACACAAACCCATTTCTTCAAACACCTTGTACGCATCATGGGAATCCCCAAAAACACCAGACACAAACCCATTTTTCGCAACATGGCAATGATCCTGAATACCAATTAAGTTTCGATTTAAGAAGGAAAGAGAATGTAAAGAGATAAAAAGGGTGTTGAGGTGGAGATTGAATTGTGAAAGAGTAAGCTTTGATGTTTGTGAAGAAGATGCATAAAAGGAGAAGAGTTTGGTGAAGAGGAAGGGATTTTTGTGGTGACCAGTTACTACTATGTGTGTTTTGCAGGCATGTTGAGCTTGTTTTAAAAATAACATAACATAACAAAACACAAAAACAATAAGGCCTTTTACAGCGCTTATTTGGAAAAAGCGCTGTAAAAGAGCCTTTTAAAATTAACATAAAGAGACGTTTTAGAGCGCTTATGTGGAAAAGCGCTGTAAAAGGCTTTAAAAAACATTCATATAACATAATAACACACGGAGGTCTTTTACAGCGCTTATTTGGGAAAAGCGCTGTAAAAGAGCCTCTTAAAATTAACATAAAGAGACATTTTAGAGCGCTTATGTGTAAAAGCGCTGTAAAAGGCATTCAAATAACATAATAACACACGAAGGTCTTTTACAGCGCTTATTTGAAAAAAGCGCTGTGAAAGAGCCTTTTAAAAATTTAACTATATTAAATTGTATTGTCAAGTCTTGCAGTAATAAAGAAGCCTTTAGAGCGCTTTACAAAATAAGCGCTGTAAAAGGCTTATAATTTGGGAAAAGCGCTGTAAAAGAGCCTTTTTAAAAATTTAACTATATTAAATTGTATTGTCAAGTCTTGCAGTAATAAAGAAGCCTTTTAGAGCGCTTTACAAAATAAGCGCTGTAAAAGGCATTCAAATAACATAATAAACACACGGAGGTCTTTTACAGCGCTTATTTGGGAAAGCGCTGTAAAAGAGCCTTTTAAAAATTTAACTAAAGAAGCCTTTTAGAGCGCTTTTCAAAATAAGAGCTGTAAAAGGCTTATAAAAAGCGTTGTAAAGGGTTACGTATATATAACAGTTACCTCTTCAGTTTCCTCTTCATTACGTAAACTTCACTATCATCTCAACCTTCATCGTTCTTCTCTTCTTTTGCAAACCCTATCATCCCGTCCATTACGAACCTTATTTCCAGGATCATCTCCTTCATTTCGAACCTTATTCCATCCAAGATCATCTCTCCATTTCACACAATATATTTTCATTGAAATACGTAACCCTCATTACGTATTTCTTCAATATCCTATTTCTTTGAACCATATTTCTGTGAACTTTCTGCGTTCCCTCTTTTCTTTACATTTCATCTTTCTTCGAACCATTATTCAGGTATTGATGTTATAAATTTTTTGTAATCATTAAAATGCATGTTGAGCTTTTTTAAGTTATACTTATGCATGTTGAGCTTTTTTGTTTATAATAATGCATGATCCATGTTGAGCTTGTTGATGTTATACTAAACTGCGTGTTGAACTTGTTGTAGTTAAATGGATACAAACAAAGATATAGAAGTTCAAAATGAAGAAGTTGGCACCTCTAAGACTTACGAAAAAGAAGTCAAACGTGGTGCAACTATCATGCAAAAGGTGATTAAAGCACGGAGTAATGGCATTAAATTTGAGGTATACTATACTCTGTTTGCTGTCTGTTTTTTATCTTTTTTTTAGTGTTTAGGGCATGTACTTACTATATGAGTTTATTAGGTTGGCTGGAACGAGAGTGGTCAGCCAGTTGACCCCAACAGCTCCATGTTTGTAAGCTATATTGGGGCTGTTGTTCGTCAAAATGTCCCAATAACAATAGACAACTGGAGAGATAAGGCGTTGAAGGATGCCAAAGATATCATCTGGAATGACATTCAAGTAAATATTTTGATCTACTCTTTTGTCATTTATAATTTTTTTTCTGTAAAATACATTACTTATAATTGTTTTCATTGCAGACCACTTTTGTTCTTGATGAGGAACGAAAGTCATATGTTTTGAGAGTTGCTGGGAAAATCCATCGTGGATTTAGATCCCATCTCTCAAATTTCTATCTAAAAGATAGAGAAGGAAACACAAATGTTGAACCTCCAAAGATATATCAACATTATATATCAAAGGATGAATGGAGTGCATTTGTTTCCAAACGTTCTGACCCGGCGTTTGTCGTAAGTGATTAATTTATTAGCATTTGTGTTTTATTATTCATATTCGTAGCGTATTTTAACTTTTTACACAATTGCTATTTTTTTTTATATAGAATATTAGTAAGGCAAAATCGCGAACGGGCAAGCAACCCAAAACACCCATACAAGAAATCACGTATGGGATATGCACGCCTTGAACAACAAATTGTAAGTAATTAAACATCACTTTTATATAATGAATTAATTTGTATTATAAACTATAGTGTGTAACTAATTTGTATTATTTTGTTTATGATTTTAACGAATAGAGAAAAGACACCCAAGCCGATCAACCCTTGGGTCGTCATATATTGTGGAAGGAAGCGAGTGTTAATAAAGAAGGAGTGGTTGATAATGAAAATGTCAAGAAAGTTGTAGAACTTTGGTGTAAGTATATTATCACTTTAAATATTTTTAATATTGTATTTTAAAAATGCTATTGAACTTATTTTTAATGTTACATGTATTTAGGGAAATATTGAACAAAGTTCTGAAACTCAAGAGGGCAACAAGGATACGTGCAGGGACATTCTTGGGAAAGTGTTTAATGTCCCTGAGTATTCCGGTCGAGTGAGGGGGAAAGGATTTGGCGTAACTCCCAAAAGCTTTTTTCCTCAAGAGAAGCGCCAAAACCTTCCAACGAGGAAGTATTAGAGAAGCTCAGAATCTTATCGGAGCAAGTGGCACTCTGGTGAATACGAAATAAGACAAGCAACTTCGGTTCAGCTCCAACCTGAAATACAAATGGAGAGTGAAACCGGGAGTTGCAACGGTCGGTTTGAAGAGTATTCCCGAGGTAATTAATTACTTACTACTTACTTGCTTATGTAATTACTTATGTATTAAACAAACTTATATATTAACTGTACTTATGTTTTAACTATTGATGTAGGGTGTCACTACATGTGTCCTATACTTGTCCCTCGCCGACTCAACGGAAGGTGGGAAAAGGAATATTGTACAATACTTCGGAGAAGTATTGCACAATATTTCGATCGCCCGCTGGGCCATGTCAAAGTATCGCCTACGGTTGCTTTCGAACCAACTGCACCGTTGCCCATACCGGACAACGATGGAGATATGGAAGTTCTTAAGCGACGCTATTGCAGTTTACGTGGCATGGCCCACACACCTTGTTGCCCTCCAAAAAAAGATTCCAAGGACAAAATCAGTTACATCCCCGAAAGGTTTGTCACATTTATTGCCTAAAGGTTTTTCCATTTTTTTCAGATTCAATAAAACTAACATTTACCTCATTTTTGTAGGTCCAAATAAATAACCACCCTACAGCCAAAAAAGGCAGCAAACCTCAAAAATTTGAGGTTATAGGGCTGCCAAACTACAAAAGGCTGGAGGGTAATAAAGCTGCCCAAACTTGCAGCAACAAAAAATCTGGATCGGGAAATCGGTCGCTGCTGCTAGCTGCTCCTAATAAAAGTCCAGGCCACGCCTTGGTAAATACGGGGCCGTGTCTTGACATCCAAATAAAAAGGAACATGGGCAGCAAGCACGATTCGTCCATCGACAAATGAATAAAGACATCTTTGAGATGATATATTGAATACCTCGAAAAGGAGCACATGTACGAACTTCTCGAACATAAGGAGCTGAGTGCTAACTGTAATCAGCTTGTACATAAAAGGTAAAAAAATACTTTTATTGCATTTAATTTGTTATAATTAAATGTAATTGGTATTAATTGTTTAAAAATTTCATTGAAGTTTTGTACGAGAAGGTCGTGTGCACGAGGAAACTGTCAAATAAATAACTCATTCTTGGTCTCCACAAAGAGTCGATGTGGAAACTCGATCCAGAGAATGTAAAAACTACATTGTAGATATGTTTTAGGAATAAAGAAAGGATAAATTGTTCTGGGCACAATATAATTCAGGTACGTAATTTTTATCTTTTTTAATTGATGAGAATTTAATTTGTTAGTTGTTCTATAAACAAATTGCTTAACCAATTTTTTGTTTGTTGTAGGGCACATTGGTGCTATTTGCAATCAATGCGGTCTCTGAAATGATATACTATTTGGATCCGTGCACGGCAATTACACCATCACCCCGAATAAAGACTATGCTCGACACGTAAGTAATATTCATTTATTTCTTACATATATATATATATATATATATATATATATATATATATATATCATAATATTCATGCTCTAATAATCACATTTATTCATTCGATAGTGCCTTAAAA